>CAUYLG010016633.1:0-50657 GCA_963573385.1 Cacajao melanocephalus | reverse complement strand
GAGAAATGTTTCCATGTTTATGGAGTTAATAAGTGGCAGAACTGAGATTATGAACCCAAATCTGACTCCAGAGCCTAAGCCCTGGTTGGACAGGAGCAAATGAATGGGAAGATGGGAGGACAGGGGCTTGTGGTATTCTATCTGGGGTTCTGAATGAGCTTTAGATAGACCCAGAGGAAAGGAGATGAGACAGTTTCTAAGAGAAACAATCAGAGGTGAGGGAATGTAACCTTTCAGGAGACCAGAGCAGCAAATGTGTGCAGGGAGGAGGAGTAGGAAATCAGACTGGGTGGGCATATTGGCAATCTCAATCAGTCTATGGAATGTAGGCTTGATGTAGTAAAAGCAAACTCGGAGCCACTGAGGGGGTTGTTTCAGGTGTGGAGACATGATAAAAAGTAGTCTTTAAAATTCATCAGGCAAATGAAGAGCAAGGAGGGTCACTGAGAAGATCTCTGCACTGAAATACTTTCCTCTCCCTTTGTTCCTTCCTTGCCCTGGTAGCCACAGATGTTACAGAATCTAGCCATGGCACTCAGGACAGAAGAGATTGCCCATTCCTTAGCTATAAATTACATTCCGAGGGCTCAAACTTACCATCACAGTTGTATTTTCAAGAATCATTAAAAGTCTCTCCAGATTGACTAGTGGCAGGAAACCAGGGCTGGACACTTACGATTGTTAAGACTCCTGTGGCTACCCCTGCACAGAAGGTTATCAGAAGTAGAATCTTGTCACAGGGTCTTGGGTACAAAGGCGGCAGATTATACAAATTAACATTAGGCAGTTCAGCAAGATTACCAGAGTGTGAGCCCCCGTCAGTGCTATTCCTCAGCAAGTGCCCCGGAACTAACTTGGAAAATATCCAAGGAGAATAAGGTATCTTAGATGAGGACAATGTCAGTGCTTTCTTGATCTCAGTAGGTCAAAGTAAATTTATACCTAAACAGCTATTTTCCAGATTTCAGTGTCTTCCCAGCCGCACATTATTTTCAAATTAATAAGTTAAAATTGTTGGCGTGCAGTCATCTAAGGGAAACTGAAGAGTCAAAATGGATAGCTAGAATTTTCTGGGTGATGACCAGAACATATACTATGCTGAGTCCTGAAGTGGCCGAAAGACACCATGAGCTGAGCCAGCTAGCTAGCTTGATTGTGGTGCCCTGGGAATGGGGGATATGTTATCTGTCAAAGGGAATATAAATTCTGCAAACTAAACCTGGCAGTTTGGGGAAAATGTGTTTAACCCACCCATTTCCTCCCCTCTTCGTTTGTACTATTGCTTTCCTACTTTTTTTTTTTTTTTTTTGAGACAGAGTCTTACTCTGTCACCCAGGCTGGAGGGCTGGAGTGCAATGGCATGATCTCAGCTCACTACACCCTCTGCCTTCCAGGTTCAAGTGATTCTCCTGCCTGAGCCTCCTGAGTAGGTGGGATTACAGATGGGTGCCGAGACACCCAGCTAATTTTTGTATTTTTAGTAGAGACAGGGTTTCAGCATGTTGGCCAGGCTGGTGTCGAACTCCTGACCTCAGGTGGTCGCCCCCCTTGGCCTCCCAAAGTGCTGGGATTACAGGCATGAGCTACTGCACCTGGCCAGCTTTCCCACTTTTCAACTTGAGTTTACTCAGGAGTTGAAACATTTATTCCAACAAAATGTCCCTGATGTGATCTCTCAATGATTAAAGACACCTGCTTAGTATGCATTAACTTCAGCACAGTATGTGCACCTCTCTGAGGATATCTCTACTAAGCCCTCGGTGACTGATGCTGCTTCACTTTCTTCAGGTGTATAAATTGAAAAGGCAATTTTTACCTGCTATCAAGTCCCAAGAAAACAGGACTCGGCTCCTTGGGCATGCCTTTGGTCTTGTTAATGACTATCAGATGTTGCTTGAGCATATTTGGAGAATAACTTTGTATGTTAAACATTTGGAAAATCAGAGTATTATACTGCAAATCACTTGAAAGAAGGAAAATACCGAACCATAAATCTTAGCCAGATGTGATACAATCATTTCACTGAAGATATGAGATAGGTAAAACTTTTTTCTTTCAAGTAATGAACACATATGATTGTAATTTGAGCTAAATTATTATATTTCCTTAAAAAAAAAACCCAGAATGTTAAAAGTGTGAAATCCATTTCAGCAAGTTTAAAACATTTGGGTGTTTAAGATATTATCACAGGTCTGCTATTCCAGGTTCAACTTACTTGGAATTCTGGATTCTAAATATTTTAAATTGAAGTTAAAATGAAATCAAATGTAAATTAACCTGTGATTTTTTTCATTCTGGTTATTTTTAGGTAAGTAAATGAGGTTAGGATGTGAGACTAGCGAATAATATTTGCTGAGACAATCCATTACTGTGAAAAAATTCCAGGAGGAAATTGAAGAGGGGAGATGGAGCAAAGGTAATTAAAAACAACATGAAAATGGCTAATACATTTTGGGAAACTTATTTTTTTGAGACAGTTTCGCTCTGGCTGCCCAGGCTGGAGTGCAATGATGCAATCGTGGCTCACCGAAACCTCCACCTCCTGGGTTCAAGCAATTCTCCTGCCTCAGCCTGCCAAGTAGCTGGGATTACAGGGATGTGTGTGCCACCACACCTGGCTAATTTTTTGTATTTTTAGTAGAGACGAGGTTTCTCCATGTTAGTCAGGCTGGTCTCGAACTCCTGACCTCAGGTGATCTGCCCACCTCGGCCTCCCACCACGTCCAGTTTTTTTTGTTTTGTTTTGTTTTTTAAGAAACAGGTTCTTGCTTTGTCACCCAGGCCTGGATGCAGTGGCACAATCATAGCATAGCAATCCTCCACCTCAGCTTCCCAAGTAGTTAGGACTACAGACAAGAGCCATTATGCCTGGCTAATTTTTTAATTTTTTGCAGAGATGGGGTTTTGCTATGTTGCCTAGGCTGTGGGAAACTCCCTGTTTTCTTTTTTTTTCTTTTTTTGAGATGGAGTCTCACTCTGTCACCCAGGCTGGAGTGCAGAGGGGTGATCGCAGCTCACTGCAACCTCTGCCTCCTGGGTTCAAACAATTCTCCTGCCTCAGTCTCCTGAATAGCTGAGACTACAGGCGCATGTCACCATGTCTGGCTAATTTTGTATTTTTAGTAGAGATGGGGTTTCACCATGTTGGCCAGGATGGTCTCGAACGTATCACCTTAGTTGATCTGCCTGCTTTGGCCTCTCAAAGTGTTGGGATTACAGGTGTGAGCCACCGTGCCTAGCCCAGTGGAAAGCTCTTTACGACAATTAATAGATGAGTTCACTAGGGATGACAGCACACCCTCCAGAAACCATATTTACTACAGATCACCCACAACTATTACAATCAATACTAACTAAAGGGCCAGAGGATTGGATTCATATAACATTAAAAAATGTACACATATATTTTATAAATGTAAGGATACTATTTGCATTAGTAAACAACTTACCTGTATTCCTAAAGTGTCATACAAATGATTCTTGCAAATCTGTTTTAACTAGGGAGAAAAAAATGTATTGAGATAGTTATACTAGACCTATCAACCACTGAAATTGAACTTGGAAGAAAAGATCCAGGAGTTCATAGCTTAATTCTAAACCATCTATGCTTCTCACTTAGAAACAGAGAAGGGCTGATGTAAATGAGTTGCAAGGTTATCTGACTAACTTCAAAGAACATCCTGCAGAATCTTTGAAGGTTTTAGCACTGGAAGGATTCCTAGGTGAAAAGGGGGCACCTATTTCATATTCTACTTTTGGATGCCTCCTTGCTTTTGTTTTATCACCTTGACCAGGCTTCTTGTATAGGTTACAATTTATTTGTGGGTGTGAATCCAGGCTTCTTTTGTAGGTTATAGTTTATTTGTGGGTGTGAACCCCTTTCCTTTGCCTGGTTCAATTTCTTCAGTGGCCTAGGAAAGAGACCCCCACCAAGCAGTGGCCTGTTTTAAATCCGTGGGCCTCTCTACCACTCACTTCTTAGCCCAATCCCCCCTTCACATTCCTGCTGCTTGGGAAGATACTGGGGACAAAGAAGTCCTCATATATTAAGAAATCATTTTCTCTCTAGGATGGGCACGAGGTGCACGGCTGTTTCCTTACATGAGTAGGTATTTTAAAACCTGGGCAGGAGATGCCATGCTGTAAATTCAAAATTAAAAAAAAAAATTTAAGGCAAACCTTGTTTTTAACATCCAGAATAGTCTTTACACTATTCTCCACCACCTTCCCATTGGCTGGGTAGAAATAAGGACCACCAAATGAGAACAGGCTATTTACTCAGAGCTGGCTAGGGAGTTAGCCGCAATCACTTGGTTTGGCAGAGACTCATAGGCAGGTAGGGGAATGGAAAAGCTCTACGTACAGCAAGAGGGAGAAACTTCAGGTTGGCTCTGATTGGTGGCTGCTGGCACCGGGAAGTTGGAGGAGGGTTAACTAGAAGCAGGGCTTCTTATGTGATTGGTTTGGGGGGGGGGGAGCACATTTGGCTTTCTCTGATTGGCCCAGAGCTGGAAGCAGCGGCAAGAAATGGGGAAGCTGCCAGTTAAAAAGATCAAGTCCTGACCATTCTGGGCCGATTACTGCAGAGGTCATGGGTAGGAGTTTTAATGTCACATAGGTTTGGCCATTGTTTGTATATTCAGTCTCTCAATTGCATGAGACCCAGATTTTTAGTTTCTCTTGACCTAGTTAGCTTTTAGCTCCAAAGTTTTGTTTAACTTGAGAGAAAACAGCGGTTCTATTATTTCCATCAACGATAAACACAGACCTTGGGATCTGAAAGGTTAATTATGGAAACATACATAAATATCTTCATAGTGAGGGCCAGGCAGAAGAATCACCCTCTGCCTTCAGGTTCTGCATTTCCTTACAGAATTTCTATTTCCATTACAGCTGACGCTTCAGTAGCTTCCCTCCCTTTGGGGGAGGCCCGGCCCCCTCTGCCCCCACTTTCTTGAGTCTCGCCCTTCGAAGGCAGGCGAAAGGATTATACACTACCAAGCTCCGCGCCTTACAGCCCAGTTTCTCCCCCCACCACCCTCTTCTCCCAGATGCGCTCTCTCGGCTTGCTACCCTTCCACCAGGCCTCCCTACTCCCCCTGCTCAGCGCCCCCTGCGCGGCACCCTCACAGCCCGGACCCTGCCCCACCCCCAGTTGTGCCTTCAGCTCCGCGTTCCTTCCCGACAGGTCTCCCAAGATACGTCCTCACAGTCGGGTCCCCTGCCGTCCTCTCCTGGCGCACGCTCAAGCCGGGTGCCTTCTTCCTGCAGCCCCCCCGAGGCGCACTCTCAAGCTCCGTGTCTTTGCCCCCAGCCCCCCAGGGGCGCCCTCGAGCCTGGTACCCTTCCTATATGAACCCCTCGGGCGCACCCTCAAGCTCGGTGTACCCCCTATACCATCCCCAGGCGCGCCCTCTGCCCGTGCCTTCCCCCAGGGCGTACCCTCAAGCCAGGAGACCTCCCCCTACCAGGCGCGCCCTATAGGCCCGCCCCGCCCCTCGGCGCAGCGTCCCCGGCGCGCTCTCTAGAGTCCTCCCTCCTTCCTCTAGGCCAGGCGAGTCCTCTTTCCGGCCCTCACGCTCAGAGGTGAGCCGGCGTCCCCGCGCCACTAGCTCCGCGCCTTCCTGCATGGAGGCGCGCCCCGAAAGGCTCGGACGCGGCCCCCAAGGCCCGGCCTCAGCCTCCCCGGCTCGCAGGAGACGTCAGGTCAGCTTCCTGTCCCCAAGCAGCTGCCCGGGGGCCAGTTTTCAAAACATATCCTTGGTCATGGAATAAGCAGATCCTCCTCTGGTCTCAACTCCCGATTTTTACTTTGGAGGGGCGAAGGCAGGGCGACCCTTGCCAGCCACTATTCCCCAGTCACTTCGCAGCTGTGGAAAGCAGTCCTCCTGTCCCTTCGGAAAGAAACTCGTGTTTCCCCTCGAACTTTTCTCGTCGGTGTGAGAGAAGAGCCCTCCATTTTCTTCTCAGGAGGTTTTAGCGGCCCGGCTTCTTCCCACCACCAGGCAGGGGAGGCAGTGAGGCCGCGGCGGACATAGCCGCGGCGGCCGATGTTTCGCCATCTTGAGTGGAGGAGGAGTCGCGGTCGCCGCCATGCGGCGAGGCAGGGAAAGAGGGAGGAGGCGGCGGGCGGGCGAGCTGGCGAGCGAGGGAGGGGGCAGAGGCGCCGAGTTAGCTCAGCCCGGCGGCGACTTCGGTGGCGCCACGAGAGCGGGCAGCGGAGGAGGCAGGGCTGGACTGCCGGGAGAGCCAGCGGTGCTGGCGGCTGGGCTGCGCGTCCCTCGGTGCGAGGCGGGGCGGGGTGGGGGGAGCGGGCGGGAGGAGGCCGTAGCGAGGGGGCCGGGTGGGGGCGGGCGGAGGTTTCCGAGGAGGAAGGAGCGGCCGCCATTTTGGGAGCTTCGAGTCAACAATAAAGGACCGAGGGTGCTGAGCGGGAGTGGCCTCCTTGGTAGGACTCGGCCGGAGCCGCGAGGCCAGGGGTGAGGTGGTGGGGTCGAGGTCAGCGGTGCTGTGGGGGCTTCGGGGAGCCCCCCGGGCCGGTTTTGGGGGCTCTGTCGGGCGGAGGCCTAAGGCCTGGCCGGGCCTGGGGAGGAAGGCGGGCGGCAGCTGTTTGGAGTGGGGGCGCCTGAGAGGAGGCGAATATAGGAATGTGGTTCGCGGCAGGGTCGGCAGGAGGAGCGGGCTAAGTGTTCGGAGGAGCTTGATGGAAGACGAGAGAATATGAGGCCGAAGGGGGCGGCAAGGACTTAGGGTGATGATGGTGGAGGTTATAGGGTACGAGGCGGCCCTATAGGGGGCGGCAGGGACATGTTGTATTGGAGAGCTAGCGAAGTAGGCCTTGCAGGTCAATAACAAGAGGGTGCTTATGGAGCTCCCGACTCTTGGAGGAAAGGAGGGGGATTTCTGGGTTTGGGGTCCCTTCGGGGTCTCCTGGGGAGAGTCCCTATTGTTTCCTACTGGCGGAGCTGGTTGCTGGCTCAAATTGCGCAGATAGGATTGCGGAGCCCCAACCTTTTGTGTTTACGTTCAGAGGGAGCTGACTTGAAGTGTGTGTGTGTTTTGAGGGGTTGGGAGGGCAAGAAATTATTTCCCCACAGTTACGGGGCTTCAGTCATTGACTTGTCTCTTTCCCCTATCTCTCTGTTTTCTCTTTCACAGCCCCCTTTCCCCTTCAAAATAAAACCCTGTCACCCCAACTTGCAGGCAAAGCTTAGAGAAACTGCTGCGCTGCATTTGCAAACAAAAGCTCTTGTTGGCGATGACGATACTGTTTTGGGTGTGAAACTGTCAATTGCTAACTACGATCTGAGGAGTGCTGTAATTAACTCGCTAGGGGCTCCTCCCAACTAGTCTACGTTTCTAGTCTACGTTTCTTTTTTCTTTCTTTCTTTTTTTTTTTTTAAATGTAGAGCGATAACTTGCAAATCTAAATTGGGAAGGGGTAGGAGGAATATTTCCTTCTCTTGAGACAAAGCTGCAGTGCAGGTTTCAGTGTAAGAAGGGAGCAGTTATCACATAGTCTCATTTTGGATTTAAGGAGATAGGAGGTCTTACTGTGCATGATGGACGGTAATGATGATATCATTTGGTCTTTAGAGGTTGCCCTTTTCATCCTCTTAGTGCTTTGCGAACAGCTAAGTCTGTGTGAACTGCGTGATATCGCTGATGATAATATAAACCCGTCAATACAGTAAAGTAGCTGTTAACCATGTCTGCTTAAGAGGTCGGAGTCAGAAGCACTTCAGAATAAACAACTTTGTGTATGTGATAATCAGGATTTGCTTGTGAGCAACTTGTTCAGTTTTTTTTTTTTTAAGGAAGGTGTAATCAAGGAGCATTTCTCATAAATTTTGAGGTCTGTTGACTTTAAAATTTTGAGTTTCAAATGCCTTGGTGTATGGCAGAAAGAATCAACACTTGTAAGCTAGTGTATTTTAGGTAAGAAATGTAATGGGGTTGCCGGGTGCGGTGGCTCACTCCTGTAATCCCAGCTCTTTAGGGAGGCTGAGGCGGGCGGATCAGCTGAGGTCAAGAGTTCGAGACTAGCCTAGCCAACATGTTGAAAACCCGTCTCTACTAAAAATAGAAGAAACTAGCCGGGCGTGGTGGCTGGCGCCTATAATCCCAGCTACTCGGGAGGCTGAGGTAGGAGATTCGCTTGGCTTGAACCTTGGAGACAAGAGATTGCAGTGAGCCGATATCGTGCCACTAACACTACAGCCTGGGCGGCAGAGCTAAACTCCACTTCAGGAAAGAAAAGAAAAGTAATGAGGTTAAATGAAAAGCCAACAGAGTAGGGCTTTGTTTTCAGGTCTTTGTATGTTTTTATTAACTACAATCGAAAGTAAGATTTCAGCTGGCGCGTTGGTTCACCCCTGTAATTCCAGCACTTTGGGAGGCTGAGGCAGGCGGATCACTTGAGGTCAGGAGTTGGAGACAAGCCTGGCCAGCTTGAGGACACCCGTCTCTACCGAAAAATACTAAAATTAGCCGGATCTGTTATCTCAGCTACTCGGGAGGCTGAGGCACGAGGATCGCTTGAACCCAGGAGGCGGAGGTTTCAATGAGCTGAGATCCGGCCACTGCACTCCAGCCTGGGTAACAGAGTGAGACCCTGTCTCCAAAATAATAATAATAATAATAATAATAATAAATAAAAGTAAAATTCCCATTTACAGGATAATTTAAAAATGAGGTTGACCCATTTTTTTTGTTTGTTTTTGAGGCGCTGTTTTGCTCTTTTGCCCAGGCTGAAGTGCAGGGCGCCATCTCAACTCATTGCAGCTTCTGCCTCCTGGGTTCTAGCGATTGTCCCGCCTCAGCCTCCCAAGTAGCTGAGATTACAGGTGCCTGCCACCAAGCCCAGCTAATTTTTGTATTTTAGTAGAGACAGGGTTTCACCATGTTGGTCAGGCTGGTCTGTCACCTAGGCTGGAGTGCAGTTTTGCGATCTCGGCTCACTGCAACCTCTGCCTCCCAGGTTCAAGCAATTCTCCTGCCTCAGCCTCCTGAGCGGCTGGGACTACAGGCACACACCACCATGCCCAGCTAATTTTTGTATTTTAGTAGAGACGGAGTTTCACCGTATTAGCCAGGCTGGTCTTGAACTCCTGACCTCATGATCCACCGGCCTCGGCCTCCCAGAGTGCTGGGATTACAGGCGTGAGCCACCGCGCCCGGCCAGAAAGTTTTCTTAAAATACTAATGTGTTTAGTCTTCCACAGATTTTTTTTTTTAAGCACAGGAATTTTCTTGTTTAATTAATACTGTTTAAAATTAGATGAGTTATTAGCTGAGTTTGTTATAAATGAATAAAATTATTAGAGTCATCTTGTTTTTGTCAGTTATAAAAAATAATAATTTATACAAAATTTATGTGTATCGTGTGTCCTTAGGATCATTACTTGCTGAATACATTATGGCAGAAATACGCTATTCTCTTGACTGCTTCATTTATTGTTCTAAAGGACAAAAACAAAAGAGAAGAGAAAATACATTTTTCTTCAAGTTTCTTTTGTTTTGTTTTGTTTGAGAGAGGGTCTCGTTCTGTCACCTAGGCTGGAGTGCGGTGGCATGATCTTGGCTCGCTGCAGCCTCTGCCTCCCGGGATCAAGCGATTCTTGTGCCTCAGCCTCCAGAGTAGCTGGGACTACGTTACAGGTGTGCGCCACCATGCCTGGCTACGTTTTGTATTTTTAGTAGAGATGGGATTTCACCATGTTGTCCAGGCAGGTCTTGAACTCCTGACCTCATGTGATCGCCCACATTGGCCTCCCAAAGTGCTAGGATTACAGGCGTGAGCCACCATGCCCAACCTATAAAGTTTAATAATTGAAATTCATAAGGGCACAAAGGTCTTTTTTTTTTTTCTGAAAGTGTAAAGTTCAAGTCAAAAACTCACTTAAATCTATAAGGACTCTCAATTGTTATTAGAAGTAGAAGAAAATTAGTGAATTGTCTTGTCAAATATAGGTTTACACTAAGTAAATTGTGTGATACTTCAGTGAGTTGTAATGCAATTAAGTATAATGAATCACTGACTTTCAGAGATGTCAGAGACTTAGCGAATTCATTGGGGAGGAAACTGAAGAGAAGAAGTTGTCATTTGACAAGTAGTACTAATTTACTCGTGTCTTTCTACCTAATCTTCTCTAGATTGCTTTGAATTAACAATTTTAAATGTTTTAGATTGGCTTCATTGTGTTTTTTTTGAAATAGTTCAAAGTTGTGTCTTTCCAAGCTTGGCTAGTGATTTGGTCTAAATGTAGCTATAGTATTAATTCTTCAATGTAAAAGATGAGAGTTCTTTTAAAGGGGTTCTTTTGAAAAGAAAAATTTTTCTGTTGAGTTTACTGATTTAATTTTGTTTGTTTGTTTCAGATTGACGTGAGTGAATTCAGATATAACTCAAGCTTAGAGGGCTTTTTAAAAATAAAAAGTTGATTCCGTGCAAGAGAGCAAGTTACTGCTGCTTACCGTTCAGAGACTTACAGGTGCTTGCCTGCATTGCAATAAAGGACTCATTTATTGAGCAAGACATATTTATCTCTTCATTTTGGAGAGCCTAATAAACTGTTATTACAGTTTCTCTACTGACTTTCAAAAGTTTTGAAGTTTGAAAGACACCTTTGCAACTAAAACAGCATGAGCACGGCCAGAACAGAGAACCCTGTTATAATGGGTCTGTCCAGTCAAAATGGTCAGCTGAGGGGACCTGTGAAACCCAGTGGTGGCCCTGGAGGAGGGGGCACACAGACACAGCAACAGATGAACCAGCTGAAAAACACCAACACAATCAATAATGGCACTCAGCAGCAAGCACAGAGTATGACCACCACTATTAAGTAAGTGTTAGAATAAATCATAAACACTCTTGGGGAACCAAGGTTTTTGTTTCTTTGATGTTGACTATTAATACTTATACCTTAATTTAACAGTTTTCATTACAAATAGAGGACAGATGACTTTGTTTTATGGCCAGTAGGTGTTTGCAATAGCATAGTGTGTTTCTGCCGTAATTTATTCAGCAAGTAATGATCCTAAGGACAGATGATACACGCAAATTTTGTATAAATTATTTTTTGAAACATTTCTGGCTTTCATAATTAGCAAAGAAGTTATGGCCAGGCACAGTGGCTCATGCCTGTAATCCCAGCACTTTGAGGGGTCCAAGGTGGGTCACCTGAGGTCGGGAGTTTGAGACCAACCTGACCAATGCGAAGAAATTATTTCCATCTCTACTAAAAATACAAAATTAGCTGGGTGTGGTGGTGCATGCCTGTAATCCCAGCTACTCGGGAGGCTGAGGCAGGAGAATCGCTTGAACCTGGGATTCGGAGGTTGCAGTGAGCCAAGATTGCGCTATTGCACTCCAGCCTGGGCAAAAGAGCAAAACTCCCATCTCAAAAAAAAAGTTACTAGCTGAGTTTGTTATAAATGAATAAAATTATTAGAGTCATCTTGTTTTTCTCAGTATAGTTTTTTTTTTTTTTTTAGTGTTGTTAATGACTGCGCCTTACCCTAGTTAAATAGCAGGTAAAGCCAACTTTAAGTTTTAAATTTAAAGACTCAGTCTGAGTCTTTAGAGGCTTTAAAGACTTGCCCAACCTTCCGAACTCCAAGCATTATTTACTCGTAGAAAATTCACTCATAATTTTTTTTAGCTTATGGAATTTAGTATTTTCACTTTAAAAAAAAAGCTGGCCTGTTGAGGTGACTCATGCCTGTGATCCTCCCCTGTACTTTGGAGAGGCCAATGTGGAAGGATCACTTGAGTCCAGGAGTTAAGAGACCAGCCTAGCCAACATAGCAAGACTCGTATCTACAAAAAAAAAAAAAAAGAATTAAAAAAAAATTTTTTTTCTTCTTTTACACAGAAACCAAAAGAGAACTAAGAATTGAACTCACAGAACATGATTGTGAATAGTCTCAAAAACCTTTTGTTAACTTTAAAATTGAAGTGCCTCCTTACTAGAGGGTATTATTTCTTTTAAAGCTGAAATTATGTAGGCTATTTGTCACTTTTAAGTGCATACTTTAAATTACAGTATTTGAATGGTAGCCATTATTCTAAAGATTAACATTTAAGATTCTTGACTCCAGTTGATGTTTGGCTTTTGTTAAGAACTTGCCATATAAAATAATCTCCAGGAATCTTTATAAGATATTGACACTGGGTTACTGAACTGAGGTATATGTTTTGTTACAACCTAGATCTTTTCAGTTCCTACAGAAAAAGAGCTTATGCAAGCTGCCAGACTGTCATACAGTTACTGTATGTGGTTCACTAGGACTTCTAAGACTTAATTTTCAACAGAATTAGTTTGGTCACTGAGAGAACTGGTATTAGTGTATATTCTGTTATTTTAAGGTGAATGCTTTAATTGGTATAGAAATGGATATTTCCTCAATTGTTGTTTGTCTTGACGGAACATAAATAGGTTAGCAAAATTTAGACTATTTTTAATTGATTTTATAAATTTTTTTTTTTTTTGACACAGGGTCTTACTTTGTTGCCCAGGCTGGAGTACAGTGGCTCACTGCAGCCTCAATTTCCCAGGCTTAAGTGATCTTCCTGTCTCAGCCCTACAAATACTGGGGACTACTGGCATGAGTCAGTAGAGATGGAGTTTCGTCACGTTTCCCAGGCTGGTCTTGAACTCCTGAGCTCAAGTGATCTGTCCACCTTGACCTCTCATAGTGCTATAGCCTATTTTTAATATTTTTGTTTTTTGAGACGGAGTCTCACTCTGCTGCTACGGCTGGAGTGCAGTGGTACACTCTTGACTCACTACAACCTCCGCCTCCTGGGTTCAAGCGATTTTTCTGTATCAGCCTCCCAAGTGGCTGAGATTACAGTGTCCACCGCCACGCCCAGCTAATTTTTGTATTTTCAGTAGAGATGGCATTTCACCATGTTGTCCAGGCTAGTCTTGAATTCCTGACCTCTGTGAGAATGTTTTCTATTTAAGAAATTCTGGGGCTGAGTGTGATGGCTCATGCCTTTCATCCCAGCACTTTGGAAGGCTGAGGTGGGAAGATAATTGAGGCCAGGAGTTTGAGACTAACCTGGGCAACATATCAAGACCCTGTCTCTACAAATAATAAAAAAAAAATTAGGTGGATATAGTGGGAGGATCACTTGATATTGGGAGGTCAAGGATGCTGTGAGCTATGCAATGGACCGAAGCCTGGATGACAGGGTAGGACCTCATCTCAAAAGAATAAAAACTTCTGATTTTGAGACAACAGTGGGTTTTGATTTTTCTTTTCTGGTTTTCCTACGATTAATGGTTTCTTTTCAATTCTGTCAGTTTTTCAAATCCGGTTTCTGTGCCATCTGTTCCATGAAGTCCTCTAGATTCCATCAAGTGTCTCAGAACTCTTCTAATACTTATCTCTGTCACTTATTTTCTTATTTTAAATAGTTTTTCATCTCATAAGATTATAAATTTTTTTTTAAATTTTTATTTTTATACAAAGACGGAGTTTCACCATGTTGGTCAGTCTGGTCTTGAACTCCCGACCTCAGGTGATCTGCCCGCCTTGGCCTCCAAAGTGCTTGGATTACAGGCATGAGCCACCACGCCTGGCCAAGATTACAAATATCTTGAGGGGAGGTTTTGCATTGTATCTTACGCGTTATTATTCACTATTTTGTTGAATTTGACAGCATGTCAAACTGACATTTTTAACTTAGAAACTTTGATGATATAGGCTGAGATGAAAGTCTTTAGTAGGCCAGGCATGGTGGCTCGCACTTAATAATTGAAGCACTTTGGGAGGCCAAGGCAGGTGGATCACAAGGTCAGGAGTTTGAGACTAGTTTGGGCAACGTGATGAAACCCCGTCTCTACTAAAAGTACAAAAATTAGCCAGGTGTGGTGGTGGGCACTTATAATCCCAGCTGCTCAGGAGGCTGAGGCAGGAGAATTGCTTGAATCTGGGAGGCAGAGGTTACAGTGAGCTGAAATTGTACCACTGCATTCTAGCCTGGGTGATAGAGCAAGACTACCTCTGGGAGTAGGGGGGAAGGGAAGGCTTTAGTAGCCTTGGAATTGGTAGCAAAGAGTTACCAGTGTTAGAATATTTGCATTATGTAGGACCTAGTTTTAAGTAAAATTAAGTGTTTTTTTGTTTGTTTGTTTTGTTTTGTTTCAACAAATTCAGCATTTGAGAGGTTTTGAGAACTTTGGTTAGGTAAGAACAGCTACAGTGAGATCAGTGAAAACTTTTTTTTTTTTATCAGATACTTTGAGTATTTATTATTTGAGGTTTTTATCTGGCCAAAAAGAGAAGTTTATGTATATTCTCCTTGTTTTTATTCTCTTTCATGGTTTCTAGCATTTCCAATAAAAGATTAAGAAATGTTCATTAGCTAATACTGTGCTACTATTTTGCAAGGCACTGTACTGAGAGCTTTATGTAAGTTATTTGATGTAACTGTATTAACCTATTTTGTTTTTTATTTATTTATTGACTTGAAATCTTGCTCTGTTGGCCAGGCTGGAGTGCAGTGATGTGATCCTGGCTCACTGCAACTTCCGCCTTCCAGGTTCAAGTGATTCTCCTGCTTCAGCCTCCTGAGTAACTGGGACTACAGGCATAGGCCATCACACCCAACTAATTTTTGTATTTTTAGTAGACAAGGGGTTTCACCATGTTGGTCAGGCTGTTCTTGAGCTCTTGACCTCATGATCTGCCCCCTGCCCCCTTTGGCCTCCCCAAGTGCTGGGATTACAGGTGTGAGCCACCGCACCTGGCTTATTCGTTTTTGAGACAGTGTTTCCCTCTGTCACCTGGGCTTGAGTGCAGTGGCATGATCTCAGCTCACTGCAGTCTCCGCCTCTCAGATTCAAGTGATTCTCCTGCCTCAGCCTCCCGAGTAGCTGGGACTGCAGTTTCATGCCACCATGCCTGGCTATAAATTGTATATTTTTAATAGAGATGGGGTTTCACTGTAGTGGCCAGGCTGGTCTCAAACTCCTGACTTAAAGCCATCTGCCCACCTCAACCTCCCAAAGTGCTGGCGTTACAAGTGTGAGCCACCACGCCTGGCCTATTAACTTATTTTTCAAATGAGAGAATAGCCATGGTGACTCACATGTATAATCCTAGCACTTTGGGAGGCCAAGGCCGGTGGATTTCTTGAGCCTGGGAGTTGTATAATACATATAAAATCTTATAGTTTCTAAATGTTGACAACTAATTTAAACTAGTTTAAATTAAGACACACACTGTGTAGGTCAAACAAAACATCTTTTGACAACAGTTACACTATATACCATATTGCTTAAGAGGATGGATGCCTTAATCCCTTCTCTTGATTTTTTTATCCTTCCAATTTTTTATCCTTCTCTATAAGAACACATTTTCTAAAGTTGTTTAATTCTCTTCTTAAATATATTAAGTGGAATATATTAAACCTTGCTTTTTAAAACTTAATTATAATTAAGATGAATCATCTTCGTATTGTTAGGTAGGATGCTATGAATTTTGATACTTTAAATTTACTGTATTCTCTCTAGACCTGGTGATGACTGGAAAAAGACTTTAAAACTCCCTCCAAAGGATCTAAGAATCAAAACTTCGGTAAGTTGGTTGTAAAATTCAACTAGAATAATGGTGGTGGGGGGTGGGTGGTGAGGGGACTTGAAGTAAAGTGCAGCTGTCCCTGGGTATCTGCAGGAAATTGGTCTCAGGACTACACCACCACTCTTACCCTTGTCTTCCTACCCAGTAAGATAGATATGTAGGCTATGTATTCCCATTTTGTGGATAAGAAAACAAAAGTTCAGAGCAGTTAGTTCTCTTAGCCTATTGTTTTCAACGGGGGAGAATTTTTGTCCCCCTGGGGCATTTAGCAGTTTGTAGAAACATGTTTTGCTTATCATCACTGGGGGGATGCTAAAGGACAGCCCTTTACCACAAAGAATTTTGTGGCCCAAAATGTCAGTAGTGCTGAGCTTGAAAAACTTGACTTAGCCAAAGATATTTGTAGCTAATGAGTGGTAGGGCTGGGATTTGACTTTATATCTTGTGATTTGCAATTCATGGCATGATACTTGTGTGAAAAAAAACCCTATTCCACCGTCCTTGGAAGACTATGACAAAGGGCCGGGCACAGTGTCTCACCCCTATAATCCCAGCACTTTGGGAGGCCAAGGCAGGCAGATCATCTGAGGTCAGGAGTTCTAGACCAGCCTGTCCAGCATGGTGAAACCTCATCTCTACTAAAAATACAGAAATTAGCTGGACGTGGTGCAGCCACCTGTAATTCCAACTATTCAGGAGGCTGAGACAGGAGAAACGCTTGAACCCAGGAGACGGAGGTTGCAGTGAGCCGAGATCATGCCACTGCACTCCAGCCTGGGCGACCGAGCCAGACTCTGTCTCAAAAAAAAATAAAAAGAAGGCTTTGACCAAGTGTCCTTTCCCCAAAACAACTTTTTAAATAGCTTGTGTGTCGAAGCGGGGAGAGTGGTTATTCTTCAGGAAAAGTTGAAATACAGATGACAACAAGTAATCTGCATATATTTAAGATTGGGCAGGTAAAATACTAAAGTCAGATAAGTTTTGTTTTTTTTTTTGGAGACAGAGTCTGGCTCAGTCCCCCCGGGCTAGAGTGCGGTGTTAGGATCTCAGCCCACTGCAACCTCAGTCTCCTGGGTTCAAGCGATTCTCCTGCCTCATCCTCCCGAGTAGCTGGGACTACAGGTGTGCATCACCAGCCCCACTAATTTTTTGTATTTTTAGTAGAAATGGGCTTTCACCATGTTGGCCAGGCTGGTCTCAAATTTCTGACCTCAGGTGATCCGCCCACCTCCGCCTCCCAAAGTGCTGGGATTACAGGGGTGAGCCACATGATTGGCCCAGATAAATTTTCTTAAACATAGATAAATTTACCAAAGGACACAGTGTTGTTTATTCTTTCACTGTTTCTTTTGTTTGTTTGACTAGGATGTGACCTCCACAAAAGGAAATGAGTTTGAAGATTACTGTTTGAAAAGGGAGTTACTGATGGGAATTTTTGAAATGGGCTGGGAAAAGCCATCTCCTATTCAGGTATGTTTACCCTTTTTATCACATATATAAGGTTATGTGCCAAGTATTAAACAGTTTTCTTTTTGTTTTGTGGAAGTAGTATAGTGAACTAACATTTCTCTCTCATGTGTACACACTTTCTCCGAAATTTTTAAGGGTAAGCTAGAAGATCATGGCCTTTTACCTCTAAATATTTCAATGTTTATTTCTTAAGTATAGGATGTTCTCTTATATAACCATAGTACATCTACCCTCAATTAACATCGATAAAATACTTCTATCTCATCTGTCATTCTAATTACTAATTGACCCAGACCTGTCCTTTATAGCAGTTTTTTTCTTCTATACAGCATCCAGTCAGTCTAGGCTCAGGTATTACATGTAGTTATATCTCTTTTAATCATTAGCATTTCCTTAATGTTTTCTCTTTTTATGATGTTGACAGATTAAAAACACAGCATACAACCCCTTCCCCCATTCCACTATTTTTTCTTGTTTTTTGTTTGTTTGTTTGTTTTTTGTGGCTGGGTCTTTGCTCTGTCACCGAGGCTGTAATTCAGTGGCTTGATCTTGGCTCACTGCAGCCTTGACTTCCCGGGCTCAAGTGATCCTCCTGCGTCAGCCTCCTGAGAACCTGGGACTACAGGCATGTGCCATCACACCCAGCTAATTTTTGTATTTTTTGGTAGGGACGGGGTTTTGCCATGTTGTCTAGGCTGGTTCAAACTCCTGGGTTCTCCATACTGCTAAGATTATAGACAGTAGGCACCATACCTGGCCCCCTTTTTTAGTTGATAGAACATTCCCCATTTTGGGGTTTTCTGATATTCCCAAGTAGGTTCAAGCTATGCATTCTCAGCCAAAATAATGCAGAAATCACATTATGGCTGCTTCGGTATCATGTTTGAAGGTGTACATAGTGTCCATTTGTTCCTCTTTGATGATGTTAACATTGTCTGATTTTTCTGTTGCATAGTTATTGCTCTTTCCCCTCTCCCTTGAAACTAATAAGCAATCTGGGGTGCATTTTAATTTTAAGACCATGAAGACACAATAACACCACTGACACCCTCTTCCTCAAACCCAGTAAGACAGATATTCAGGCTAGGTTATTATTCCCATTTTTGTGGATGAGAAAACAAAAGTTCAGAGCAGTTAGTTCTCTTAGCCTGTTGTTTTCAATGGGGGAGAATTTTTGTCCCCTGGGGGCATTTAGCAATTTGTAGAACCATGTTTTGTTTATCATCACTGGGGGGATGCTAAAGGACAGCCCTTTACCACAAAGAATTTTGTGGCCCAAAATGTCAGTAGTGCTGAGCTTGAAAAACTTGACTTAGCCAAAGATATTTGTAGCTAATGAGTGGTAGAGCTGGGATTTGACTTTATATCTTGTGATTTACAATCCATGGCGTGATACTTGTGTAAAAAATAACAAAATTGGCCGGGCGTGGTGGCTCACGCCTGTAAACCAAGCACTTTGGAGGCCAAGGCAGGTGGATCACCTGAGGTTGGGAGTACAAGACCAGCCTGACCAACATGGTGAAACCACGTCTTTAAAATAAAAATAAAATAAAATAAAAAAACAAAATTTCCCACTAGTTTTAGCACCCATGCTTGATCTCATCTCTGCAATGACTAGTTACGATGACTTTGCAATTCTAGCACTCCCTCTGTATTTGGCCCTATAAAGAAGAAATTTCTCTCAGAATGTCTTCTGAAGAAAAAAAAAAAAGAAACTTAACTTCCCCCCACCCATATATATCGTTATCAGTATGGACTTACACTTAACCATTTTTTTAAAAATTTTTTTAAATTCTAAAAATAGCCTAAATCTGGCCAGTGTAAGCTCTTTCAGGCTGATTCCTGTGTTGTTATGTGTCCCCTTCGTTTTTCTTGAGTACTTTCGTGCTTTTTTTCTTTTTTGGAGATGGAGTCTAGCTCTGTCACACAGGCTGGAGTGCAGTGGCATGATCTTGGCTCACTGCAGCCTCACCATCCTGGGTTCAAGTGGTTCTTGTGTCTCAGCCTAATTGCATGTGCGTGCTACCACACTGGCTAATTTTTGTATTTTTAGTAGATACAGGGTTTCACCATGTAGGCCAGGCTGGTCTCGAACTCCTGACCTCAAGTGATTGGCCCACCTTGGCTTCCCAAAGTGCTGGGATTACAGACGTGAGCCACTGTGCCCAGCCGCTTTCTTGCTTTTTGACGTAACATGATGCCAGGTTTATATTATACCTACCCTGGCCCAGTGTTGGCATCTAAGGCTCCTTGATTCTTTTTAGTGTGGAGTAGTATTAGGGACCAAGACCCCAGGCATTAGATATCCTGTTTGCTACTTGGTTCTTTCAGTGGAAAGAGCAAGAAATAAATGCATGTGTGTACATATCTACACATGTGTACATATATATATAATGTACATATAAACATGCATTATACATAGGCCAGTTTAATAAAATTATGATGACAACACACATACTTAAATTGATGAAATGATTGAATTCAGGGTGTGCTAAGGACAAACCCTGTGACATCACTGAGTACTTTTTCATTGAGCCAACATATGTTGAGTGACCTAGAAAGTGGTGGAGTTTTTTTGTTTTTTTGTTTTTTCCCCAAGATTTGAGGCTTGGAAGCTTCCACCTAGATTTCAGTGCAGAAAGTATTTGACCCTGGGGATTCTATGATGAATAAGACAGATATGGTTCCTGGCCGGGCACAGTGGCTCACATCTGTAATCCCAGCACTGGGAGGCTGAGGTGGGCAGATCACAGGGTGAGGAGATCAAGACCATTCTGGCCAACATGGTGAAACCCTATCTCTACTGAAATACAAAAAATTAGCCAGGCGTGGTGGCACATGCCTGTAGTCCCAGCTACTTGGGAGGCTGAGGCAGGAGAAATGCTTGAACCTGGGAGGTGGAGGTTGCAGTGAGCTGAGATTGTGCCACTGCACTCCAACCTGACGACAGAGCAAGACTGCCTCAAGAAAAAAAAAGGACAAAGGCCGGGCGCGGTGGCTCACGTCTGTAATCCAAGCACTTTGGAGGCCAAGGCAGGCGGATCACCTGAGGTCGGGAGTTCAAGAGCAACCTGACCAACATGGTGAGACCTTGTCTCTAAAAAAATAAATAAATAAAATTTAAAAAAAAAGAAAAAGAAAAAAAAAAGACAAATCTGGTTCCTGTCTTACAGTTTGGAAAGGACAGCTAATTGTACAAATAATTTACTGTAATTGATGAGTACCTTTCTAGTTGGAATTGTGTATGTATGTAGTCATTAAAGAAAGATGGGACAACGTGGAAGAATTGATCCATGTTTCAAGCAGAGAATGCTGGGGAGTAATTGCCTGCTAATTTTTTGGATTTTAGTAGAGACTGGGTTTCACTGTGTTGGCCAGAATGGTCTCAATCTCCTGACCTTTGATCGCCCACCTAGGCCTCCCAAAGTGCTGGGATTACAGGCGTGAGCCACCTCACCCGGCCCACTGACATCTTATGAAAGCTCTTTTATGGTAGGAACTGCATTGTTCAACTTTTATCTCTAGTACTTAGCACAGTGCCTGTGCTTATTTTAGCGTGCTTTGATGAAACTTAGGTAACTCATGTCTACAGGTAAACATGGTGTAGGGAACTACTCAGGTTGAATCCCAGCTCTACTTCTTCCTAAGTTGGTTATTTGGGATCTGTCTCTAAGTCTTGGACTCCTGACCTATATAGTTGAGCTAATAGTATAATACCATAGGGTTGTTGTAAAGGTTAAATGGGATAATTCATATGCTTAGTACAGTGCCTAGTTCATAATAAATGCTCAATAAGTGTTATGGGTTATTTTATATAATAGTTTCAAAAAAAGGAAATTAGTTAATTCGGGAGACGTAATTGTTTTAAAATGTGTTTTAAAGAGACTGAGTCTTGCTGAGTTGCCTAGACTGGAGTGCAGTGTCATGATCCTGGTTTACTGCAGCCTCAAACTCCTGAGCTCATGTGATACTCCGTCCCCAGCCTTTTGAGTAAGGATGATTATGGAGTATCACACTTGGCTACCTTTTTTTTTTTTTTTTTTTTTTCTTTTGGTAGAGTTGAGAACCAGGCTGATCTTGACCTCCTGGGCTCAAGCAGTCTTCCTGCCTTGGCATCCCAGTGTGCTAGAATTATAGGTGTGAGCCACTGCCCTTAGCCCAGTCCTCATTCTTAATGGATATTTGCTAACTCCTGTTTCTTATCTTGTATTACAGTTTAAAACTGACTTTGTTACGTGTACTCTCAGTGTTGGTATAGCATATAGACAATGAACTCTTCAGCCACTTTACCAGTCTGACATTTAGCTTTTTCTGTAAAGTAGAAATAAGTAATCTCCCTCACAGGATTTTTATTGTGAATATCAAATGTAATGTAAAACCAAAGTATTTTGAAGTAGCAAGGTACTGTGAATACATTGTTTTAGTTACTCAAGGTTACCACTTGTATTGCCTGTTTCTTCTCTACTGTTTTATCCTGGGGATCCATGGAAAACACAAGATTATGTGTTTCTTAGAATCATTCAGAGTAACAAGTCACAAACATTAGGATTTTAGAACCGAAACAAAATTTGCAGATCCCTTAGTAGAAACTTTTTTTCTTTTTCCTTTTTTCTTTTTTTTTGACACTGAGTCTTGCTCGCTCTGTCACCAGGCTGGAGTGCAATGGCGCAATCTTGGCTCACTGCAACCTCTGCCTCCCAGGTTTAAGCAATTCTCCTGCCTCAGCCTCCCAAGTAGCTGGGGCTACAGGCGCATGCCACCATGCCCAGCTAATTTTTGTATTTTTAGTAAAGACGGGGTTTCACCATGTTGGCCAGGATGGTCTTGATCTCTTGACCTCGTGATCTGCCCGCCTCGGCCTCCCAAAATGAGATTCAGACATGAGCCACCATGCCCGGCCTATTTTTTATTTTCATAGATTTTTGGGGAACAGGTGGTGGTTGATTACGTGAGTGAATTCTTTTTTTTTTTTTTTTTTTGTGAGGCAGAGTTTTGCTCTGTCACCGAGGCTGGAGTGCAGTGGTGTGCTTTTGGCTCACTGCAACCTCCACCTCCTGGATTCAAGTGATTCTCATGCCTCGGCCTCCTGAGTTGCTGGGATTACAGGTGCATGACAGCATGCCCAGCTAATTTTTGTATTTTTAGTGGAGCTGGGGTTTTACCATGTTGCCCAGGCTGGTCTTGAACTCCTGACCTCAGGTGATCCACTCTCTTCGGCCTCCCAAAGTACTGGGATTACAGGCGTGAACCACCATGCCCTGCAAAGTAAGTTCTTTAGTTGTGATTTCTGAGATTTTGGTACACCCATCACCCCCCTGGTAAAATATAACCTCATGGCAGGCTGTCTTCTAGTATTCTTTCCACTCTTACCTATCTACTTGTTTTTTGTCATTCCCTCCCTCCCTTGCTTCCTAAAAGTATCTCTTCTATTGTGCTTGGTTTTACGTTTTATCCAGGCATTTTTTTTTCCCTAAATATTAAAGCTGTCTTGATGAGATGTGTGTCTTCTGCACTTGAATATTTGTTTGAGATGGAGTTTAGTTGCTGTTTGGCTATGAGATTATTGGAGAATTGTCTGCATGCAGTGGCTCACACCTGTAATCCCAGCGCTTTGGGAAAGCCAAGGTGGGCAGATTGCTTAAGCCTAGGAGTTCGACACCAACCTGAGCAACACAGCAAAACCGTGG
This sequence comes from Cacajao melanocephalus, assembly GCA_963573385.1. NCBI lineage: Eukaryota > Metazoa > Chordata > Mammalia > Primates > Pitheciidae > Cacajao > Cacajao melanocephalus. The sequence continues at coordinate 27,906 of CAUYLG010016633.1, read as the reverse complement.
CTGTACAAAAGTTAGCTGGGCATGGTGGACATGTAGTCTTAGCTGTTCAGTATGTTGAAGCTGCAGGTGAGCCAGGATTGTGCCACTGCATTCCAGCCTGGGCAACAGAGCTAGACCTTGTCTCACACATGCAAAAAAAAAAAAAAAAAAAAGGTTGTTGGGTAATTAGGCACTTAAAATTATATACTTTCAAAAGAGGTTTTACATTGATAGACTGGAACAAGATATACTACATATTGCTCTCTCACGTGTTTCTTTGATAGAGCCATCCGTGACCAGTTCTGGGTCTGGATGCTGTGGCCGGTAGAATAACTGCCATTCTAAAGGTGTAGCTTCATAGGAACATACACTTCTTTGGTAGGCCTATGCATACACTGTTTTTGTCTGCTTAGCATTATTTGAAACTATATTAACTTTGAGATTATGACTGAGAAAGATGGCCCCTCTTGTTGCTTCCAAACTCTGGGCACACCTTTTGAAGACTTTTTTGAAAATCTAAGAAGGTGAAGAAGTGAGAGGTAGTTCATTATTGAGGGAAATATGGAAGCTCCTTACTGTGACAAAATTTTGTGCTGGGTCAATAAGGATTAATAGTTTAATATTTATAGTTAAGAATTACAGCATTCTGTGACATTTTGAATTCTGTAATAAGTCATTCCTGCTAACAGTGGATTTATTATGACTGAAAGCATTTTTTCCTAAAAACTCAGGTTTTTTTTGTTGGTTTGTTTGTTTTGATGGGGTTGGGGAGACAGAGTCTTACTTTGTCACACTTGCTGGTCTTGAACTCCTGGCCTCAAGTGATTCTCCTGCCTCAGCCTTCAAAGTGTTGAGATTTACAGATGTGAGCCACCATCCCCAGCCTCAATTAGAGATATTATTAGAAATTACTATCTCTTTTTTTTCCTAGTAAGCAGGGGGCATCTGTAACAGTCATTGCTACCTCCTCTGCAGTAACCATGGGGTTTTTTTTTTTCTCTTAGAAATTAAGGTTTGGAAAGTAAGAGGAAGCAGTCAGTGTAAATGCAGCTAGTTGGGCAATGTTGAGCTTCTGTTGGTACCACACTTTTGTAAAATACCTCTCAATACTAGGAAATTGGAAAGTATACCATTCTTTGATCATACGCACCAGAAACCAACTTGATCTAACTTAAGCAAAAGGAAATGTATTGGAAAAATACGGGAAATTCACAAGATTGAGAAGGCTAGAGAAACATGCTTGCAAATGGCTAAGAACTGAGAGATAGCTCTGAAGGACTTAGGAAGCTGTAATGGATGCACTATAACAATTTAGATTCTTAGGAGGCAGCATTCCACTGGCCTAGTGTGGGTTATGTGTCTATCACTTGGCTTGGAAAGTTGGTGAGGCTTGGTCTTTTGGGACAGGGGAGAGCGGGGTATGTAATTCCTTAGAAGGAGGTTGGGGTGTTACCTAGCAAAGGAATACTAGTAGAGTAACCAAAACACAACAAATACTCTTCGGTCAGTATCTAAATGTTGCAGTGGAATGCGAACTTGGAGACCTAAGGTGGCAGATGTCAGGCCTAAGCTTGTTGGGTTGGTTTTTAGGGGTTTTGTTTTTTTGGGTAATAGCTTTATTGAGCTATAAATCACGTATCACACATTGAAAGTGTACAATTTAATGCTTTTTAGTATATTTAGAGTTGTGCAACCATTACCACAGTAAATTTTAGAACATTTTGATCAGCCCCGCTGTGACCCTTGTAGCAGTTACACTTCACTTTCCCCCAGCCCTAAGCAACCACTAGTATACTTTGTCATTCTATATTTGCCTATTCTGGACGTTTCATATAGATGGAATCTCATAGTATGTGGTTTTGTGTGACTGACTTCTTTCACTTAGCATAATATTTTCCGAGTTCATCTGTGTTGTAGCATGTATCAGTATTCCATTCCTTTTTGCTGAATAATATTCCATTGTGTGGCTCTACTACTGATTATCCACTGATTACTACTGAGAAGATAATCATTAGTAGAGCCGTACAATGGAATGTTGTTAAAAATATTAAATAACATTTGGGGTTATTTCCCAAGGACTGAGGATTTAATTTGCTATTTTGTGAAAATCTGAGAAGCAGGAAGGGGATTTAATGAGCTCAACTGTTATCCATCTGAAAAAAATAACTTGTGATTTTAAATAAAATGGCAGCTACCTTCCACTATGCTTCCCCCTGAACCCCCCAGACTGGAGTGCAGTGTCGAGATCTCAGCTCACTGCAACCTCCACTCCCCTGGGTTAAAGCGATTCTCCTGCCCCAGCCTCCCAAGTAGCTGGGATTACAGGTGCCTGCCACTGTGCCTGGCTAACTTTTTGTATTTCTACTAGAGATGGGGTTTCACCATCTTGACCACACTGGTCTTGAACTCCTGACCTCTTGATCCACCTGCCTCAGCCTCCCAAAGTGCTGGAATACTGCGCCCGGCCTCTTTTTCCTTTTTATTTTGAGAGAGAGTATTGCTCTTCTCACCCAGGCTGGAGTGCAATGGCCAGATCTTGGCTCACTAGAACCACTGCCTCTTGGGTTCAGGTGATTCTACTGCCTCAGCTTCCCGAGTAGCTCAGATTACGGTGTGTGCCACCACGCCCGGCTGATTTTTGTACTTTTAGAGTACATTTCTACTAGAGATGGGGTTTCACCATGTTGGCCAGGCTGGTCTTGAACTCCTGACCTCGTGATCCTGCCACCTTGGCCTCCTAAAATGCTGGGATTACAATTGTGAGCCACTGCACCTGGCCTACTATTCCCTTTTTAAAATAGGAACTGCCCCAGCTTTTAACTTAAAAGTTTTATTTTATTTTTAATTATTTATTTTGAGATGGAGTCTGGCTGCCACCAGGCTGAATTGCAGTGGCACAGTCTCAGCTCACTGCAACTTCCACCTTCTGGGTTCAAGTGATTCTCCTGCCTCAGCCTCCCTAGTAGCTGGGACTACAGGCGCACGCCACCACACCCAGTTTATTTTTGCATTTTTAGTAAAGATGGGGTTTCACCATATTGGCCAGCTGCTCTCAAACTCCTGAACTCATGATCTGCTCACCTCAGCCTCCCAAAGTGCTGGGATTACAGGTGTGAGCCACCGCACCGGCTTTTAAGTCTTATTTATGAATGAAGTTTATATTATTATAAAAAAATACATAGAAGTAACTGGCCATTAAGGATAATGCTGCTATGAAAATTCAGGTGCAAATTTTTGTGTGGAGATGTTTTTAGTTCTTCCATATGTACCTAGGATTGCTAGTTCATATGGTAACTCCGTTGAACCTTTTGAGAAACTGTAAGACTGGTTTCCAGCATGAATGTATACATTCCCACCAGCAGTGTATGAGGGTTCCATCTGCTCCACCTTCTTGCCTACGTGTTATGTACAGATCTAAGTTCAAATACAGGCTCAAGCATTTCTTGCTTTGTGACCTTGGACAAAACAACTAATCCTATTTAGGATCCATTTTGTTTTAAAACGAAGTACCTAACTTGAAAGTTGTACTTAGCACATAGTAACTTTTTAAAAAAAGTTTTAGTTTCCTTCCTCTTTTGCCTCCTCCTTGGCAGTTCCTCATTATTTCCTATTGCGTTTCATAGCTTTCTGAACTTGACTTGAATTTTCTTGCTTCATATTACCTAATCTTCCTGACAAACACTGGTAAGAGGCAGTGTGGATGTGCTGAATTCACTGACTCCTAATCATAATTAGCCATTATATAGGACAAAATAGGGGTGTTAACTTACAGTGTATCACATGTACTTTGTTAAAGCCTTATCTTTGAATAGTTTTTGTAGGGCATAATCCCTGTCAAAGAGGGCAAAGGAGTAGAAGTCAGTGGGCTTATTCCAAGTCAGTCAAAAGATGAACTAAAAAGGAGAATTAGGATACCTCCAGTCTAATTCTGTTCTGCGTCACTTCATTGAAAACAAGGTTTACACTTTAAAGAACCTGACCCAGCAAGTCATTATGAGACCGTCGGAGATCACCTATCTTACCTTTTTCAATACTGTAGAACTGAGTAGTATACAGGCAGCCTGTTGAAAACTACAGACTACTGGCACCACAGAACCACAAAAGAGAAAACCTGAGGTGACAGGGTAATGGGAACCCTCTGGAACAACTGGAGATGGTTGACTTAAAGAGGGAGGGAAGAAATTTAAGACCAAAGGGCTAAAGCCAGAGTTTTCTTCTTTGAATGCTTTACCTTAATAACCAGACTCTTTAATTCTGGCTGTAAGAACCCAAGACTTTTTTTTTTTTTTTTAGATAGAGTCTTGCTATGTTTCCCAGGCAGGAGGGCAGTGGCATGATCTCGGCTCACTGCAACCTCCTCTTCCCAGGATCAAGCAATTCTCCTGTCTCAGCCTCTTGAGTAGCTGGGACTACAGGCGTGCATCATGATGCCTGGCTAATTTTTGTATTTTTAGTAGAGACAGGGTTTCACTGTGTTGACAAGGCTGGTCTTGAACACCTGACCTCAGGCGATCCGCCCACCTCATCCTCCCAGAGTGCTAGGATTACAGGCGTGAGTCACTGTGCCCAGCGGACAACAATATTTTCACAGTTGTTTTGGCAGCTGTGTTGTTCTGACCTTATGGAACCCATTTATATCCCTGTGACTAGGGTTCTAGTAGAAAGAGTGTTGTTGTGGGAGATGGAAGTCATCCTGCTTGTATTATTTAGTCATTGCTACCAATAGCAATGGTTTGTTTTTGTGGTTTGGTTTTTTTTTGGAGACATAGAGTCTCATCCTGTCAACTCAGGCTGGAGTGCAGTGGCGCGATCTCGGCTCACTGTAACCTCCGCCTCCTGGGTTTCAGTAATTCTCCTGCCTCTGGAGTAGCTGGGATTACAGGCACGCACCACTACACCTGGCTAATTTTTGTATTTTTAGTAGAGACAGGGTTTCACCATGTTGGCCAAGCTGGTCTCGAACTTCTGACCTGGTGAGCCATTGCGCCCAGCCTACCAATAGCAGCTTTAAAGGGCTAAAGCTGTGGGATTTTTTTGGGTTTTTTTTTTTGGTCGTTAGCCCGTGCATAGAAGGAACAAATGTCAGTGACTGTGAATTTGGTTTCTAGTGTTTTAGCTTTAGAAATTAAAAATTCAGGTCAGGCACCATGGCTCACACCTGTAATTCCAGCACTTTGGGAGACCTAGGCAGGTGGATCATCTGAGCTTATGAGTTCAAGACCAGCCTGGCCATCATGGTGAAACCTTGTCTGTACTAAAAATACAAAAATTAGCTGGGTGTGGTGGCACACACCTGTAATCTGAGCTACTTGGGAAGCTGAGGCAGGAGAATCACCTGAACCTGGGAGGTGGTGGTTGCAGTGAGCCGAGATAGGGCCATTGCACTCCAGCCTGGGTGACAAGAGCAACACTCTCCCAAAAAGGAAAAAGGCTGGGCGCAGTGGCTCACTGTTCAGTAAGTTCTTTTTCATAAATATAATGCTGATCTACCATTTTGAGGTGAAGTTTTCTGTAGTTTTGAAGCAGCAAGGAAAAGGAGTCTTTCTTCCTTTTATGTGAACTATATGGAGGATTTTTAAGAAAAACAACATTTTAAAAGTATTTCTACACAATTAGGAAAGCAACACCAAAAAAAAAATAAAAAAGGGAAAAAAAATAAAGCAGTATTTCTAACATTTTTAAAGTGGCCTTTAGAGATGGAATTTAGATCTATAACAAGGGTTTTTTTTTTTTTTTTTTTTTTAAAGACAGGGTTTCACCATGTTGGTCAGGCTGGTCTTGAACTCCCAACCTCAGGTGATCCGCCCGCCTTGGCCTCCAAAGTGCTTGGATTACAGGCGTGAGCCACCACACCCAGACTGTTTTTTGTTTTTTTAAGACTCAGTTTCACTCTTGTCTGCCAGGTGGCGTGCAAGGGTACGATCTTGGCTCACTGCAACTTTTACTTCCTGGGTTCAAGCAATTCTACTGCCTCAGCCTCCCAAGTACCTGGGATTACAGGCATCTGCCACCACACCTGGCTAATTTTTTTTTTTTTTTTTTGTATTTTTAGTAGAGATGGAGTTTCACCATGTTGGCCAGACTGGTCTTGAACTTCTGACCTCAGGTGATCTGCCCACCTTGGCCTCCCACAGTGCTGGGATTATAGACGTGAGCCACCGCGCCCAGCCTACTGGGTTTTTTATTAAAGAAATAATATGCTAGATTTCATTTGAAAATCAAAGCTCTAGAACCAAAAACTAGGTTCTTGATTATTTGACTACTTTTCTGAGTCTAAGTAAGTGCTGTATAAACCCTTCGTTGCTTGTTATTTGACTACTAGTATCCTGTCCACATCACACTCCCAGTCTTTAGGGCCCTAGTCCTAAATTTACTACCATAAGCAAAACCATGGTAAATAAGGCCCTAAATCTGTGTTTTTCTTGTTTTGTGATAGGGAATGGTAATATTTCCCTAGGAGCAGAAATGTGCTTAGTTCTTTTATTTAATTACAGTTAACTTTGTTATGTGTGAATCACAACATAAACTTTTCTAATACAAAAGCTTAATTGCTTCCAGGAATTTATTTGGCAAACCATGAAACAATGTATAAACACCTGTTCTAAACACTTTTATCTGAAAGGCAGTGTCCTAAATGTTTATCATGCTTTTAGTTTTTAAAATGAAAAGGGGAGGGCCTTATAAGAAAAAACTGGTTTCTTTCCCCCAAACCTGGGAAGAACAGTTTATAGGTCTAAATATGTTTGATATAATGCTAAAAGTTGCAGCAGTTGCTGCTGTTTATGTAAACTATTGACAGTGTCTTTTATAGTCTTTTTATGAACAAGGCGTAAACATGGCTTTCACCTTAACTAGTTTGGGTTAGGATTCAATATTTTACCCGAACACCAACAGATCTGTTTGACCTTTAATAGAAGTCTTAGTACCACTGTTTTCTATTTTTAGCCAGTTTATAAAACCTTGACCACCTAGATAGTGTCTTGGTAGTTACTCTGTTTGTCTCTGAAATGTAATGATGTCATTGGATCATTATATTAGGTTTTAGAATTAGAAGTGGGAAGACAAATTTCATTCCACCCTCTCTTCTTCCCTTCTTCCTTCTCTTTTTTTTTTTTTTCTTCCTTCTATCTGTCTGTCCATCCCCCTCTGTTGCCCATGCTACAACTACACCCTCTTTTCAGTGATGCAGTCTCAGCTCACTGCCACCTCCACCTCCTGGGTTCAAGCAATTCTCCTGCCTCAGCCTCCTGAGTAGCTGGGACTACAGGTGCGCACCACCACACCCAGCTAATTTTTGTATTTTTAGCAGAGACAGGGTTTCACTGTGTTGGCCAGGCTGTCTCGAACTCCTGACCTCAGGTGATCACCTGCCTGGGCATGATTACAGACAGGGGCCACCACACCTGGCTGAGAAGGCAGATTTTAATTGTCTAGCTCTCTGGCCTGTAAAGTTAAATTGGAGGTGGCAGAATGTTTGTGGTTTTTTCTCTATTTGAAATTTGCTGTAAGGTAGAGAATTAAAAAAAAAAAAAATCAGAGGTTTAGGACCTTAATTCTTTTCATATGAAATATTCTCTCAACATATATTGTCTCCTAATATCCTGATCAATCTTAGAGCCCGTTATTGAGTGACTGGTATGCCTTCAGGACCAGGGCATTCTCTTACGTATTTTGCTTTCTTGTTGTTTGTACCTGTTCTTTTAATTTCTCTTTTGTATATATATCTATTTCTTTTTCAGTAACTTTTGAGAATCCTTTGCTATTGTCTGGGAAATTTAAGTTAGTATGAAGTACTTTTATCTTTGCAAAATACATAACAAAGTAACCCAAATGTGAAAATGAGACATCACTTTCAATGATGTGACCGTAGATCGAGGTAACTAATAGAATTGAATCCTCAATAGAGAGCACATTTCAGAACAGAAAAGTAGGCTGTGAAGACAGACATTGGGGGTTTACTTACTGTATAAATAAATGACAAATAGGACCAGAGGTTAAACTTTACCAGCCTATACATGTTTTGTTGCAGGGATGAGGTTTCAAGCTACAGTTGTTCACTGTGGTCAAATTGGTTTACTAGTCTCAACATACAGTCTTACCTTGGAATTGTTTTTGCTTTTTCCTTCAAAAATTTTTGTAGAGAGGGGGTCTAACCGCCTTGCCTAGGCTGGTCTCAAACTCCTGGGCTCAAGTGATCCTTCTGCTTTGGCCTCCAGTAGTGCTGGGAATATAGACATGATCCACTTTTTTTGGAGGGGGGACAGAGTCTCACTCTTTCAGACTCTTTCAGATTGCAGTTGTACAATCATGGCTCACTTCACCCTTGGCCTCCTGGCTCAGCCTCTCAAGTAGCTAGTGCTGCAGACATGCACCACCACACCCAGCTAACTTTTGTAATTTTTGTAGAGATGGGGTTTTTCCATGTTGCCCAGGCTTGTGTTGAACTCCAGGACTCAAGTGATTCCCCCCACCTCTGCCTCCCAGTGTGCTACGATTATAGGCATAAGCTACTGTGCCTGGCCATTTTTCCCATTTTTATTTGAAGGAGGCTTTGCTTTTGTCTGTATTTTCAAGTGCTATTTATGGGTCAGCCTGAGTTCCTCCACTTTCTTTGTTGTTTTCCTCAGACACATACATACACAGTTTTCATGACATTGGGTTACAATTTAAAATTTTATGAGCAGTTCTGGTAAATACTGGTTTATAATGATGTTGATGTTGACTGGTCCTGCTGATTTACTTGGATCTCTGCTATTCCTATAGAATTCAAATATAGGATACTTAAAGCAGTGCCAAGAGAGGTATCCTTCTGTGTATTTCAGAGAGGAATTTGCTTGTGTACTAAATTCACAATTAATTTTGTATTGTCTTGTCTCTTTTAGGAGGAAAGCATTCCCATTGCTTTATCTGGTAGGGATATCTTAGCTAGAGCAAAAAATGGAACAGGCAAGAGCGGTGCCTACCTCATTCCCTTACTTGAACGGCTAGACCTGAAGAAGGACAATATACAAGGTTAGTTGAATAAAAGTTTGTTTTTAAACCAAAAATGTTAGTTTCAGCCTTGGAGCTATATGTAGAAGATATTCCTTTTTTTAGTCAGAATTTACATTATCTAAAATTTGTATTCTTTCTTTTCAGATTTTTTTTGTTTGTTTTGCTTGATGATAGTCTTCTAAAAATGATTCCCAGCTTTTTAGAGATTTCTAGTTATCAGAGTATTTTTATATGATACACAGTTTTGACAGCATTCCAGTGAGACAGGCAAAATAAGTATTAGTGTCCTTAGATAGGAAAGCTGAGGCTGGGCACAGTGGCTCACAGCCTGTAATCCCAGCACTTTGGGAGGTCAAGGTGGGTGGATCACCTGAGGCTGAATGTTTGAGACCAGCCTGGCCAACATTGTGAAACCCTATCTCTACTAAAAATACAAAAATTAGCTGAGCATGGTGGCACACACCTGTAATCCCAGCTACTTGGAAGCTGAGGCACAAGAGTCACTTGAACCCAGGAGGTGGAGATCGCAATGAGCCAAGATTGTGTCACTGCACTCCAGCCTGGGTGACAGAGTGAGGCTCTGTCTCAAAAAAAAAAGGACAGCTGAGATTATGAGAGGTTAAATTAGTTGACGTTGGTACTTATAAACTGTAGAACTATTTGTTGTGGCAGATGAGTGTTAGCACAATTCCTTGTAGAAACATGAACTTCTGTTTAATGGCCGTGGGTTCTGGGATTTTAAGAGCCTAGGCAGTGGGGAATAAATAGTTTTCATACTTATATTCAGCATAAGTTAATAGAATTAGGATTTCACCTTTGAAACTTTACATACGTTTTTAGCTTTTTTGAGCTTTCTTGATCTGTAATTATCATTTCTTCCTACTTTCATATGATGTAAATAGAACCTGGGTAGCAGGAGTTTCCTACTTAGGTATTTTAGACTGGTGACTCTGACTCAAATGTAGTTGGGGCTCTTAGAAATAGTAAGATAATAAACTTTGAGCTAATAGTTGCCAACTCAACCTGCTAAAAGTTTGTAATTAAGAAGAGTGTTGGCCATGTGTGATAGCTCATGCCTGTAATTCCAACACTTTGGGGGCTGAGGCAGGCAGATCACCTGAGGGTCAGGAGTTTGAGACCAGCCTGGGCAACATGGTGAAACCTTGTCTCTGCTAAAAATACAAAAATTAGCTGGGTGTGGTGGTGTGTGCCTGTAGTCCCAGCTACTTGAGAGGCTGAGGCAGGAGAATTGCTTGAACCTGGCAGATGGAGGTTGTAGTGAGCTGAGGTCGTTCCACTGCACTGCAGCTTAGGTGACAAGAGTTTGGCTCTGTATCAAAAAAAAAAAAAAAAAAAAAAAAAAGACTGGATATAGTGGCTTATGCCTATAATCCCAGCACTTTGGGAGGCCAATGCAGGAGGATCACTTGGGGTCAGGAGTTAGAGACCACCCTAGCCAACATGGTGAAACCCCATCTCTGCTACAAATACAAAAAATTATCTAGGCATAGTGGTAGGTGCCTGTAATCCCAGCTACTCGGGAGGCTGAGGTAGGAGAATCGCTTGAATTTGGGAGGCGGAGGTTGCAGTGAGCCGAGATGGCACCACTGTACTAGCCTGGGCAGCAGAGCAAGACTCTCTCAGAAAAACAAAAAAGAGGCCGGGTGCGGTGGCTCACACCTGTAATCCCAGCACTTTGGGAGGCCAAGGTGGGCGGATCACCTGAGGTCAGGAGTTCAAGACCAGCCTGGCCAACATGGAGAAACCCCATCTCTTTTTAAAAACAAAAAATGAAAAAGAAAAGTGTAATATTTACCTGGTAGTATTGCTGAGCGAAAGTCTAAAAGTCTAAATCTGGAATACTATAATTGGCTTGGGTTTCTTTTTTTTTTTTTTTTTTAAATCAGAATCTTGCTCTGTTGCCCAGTCTGGAGTGCAGTGGTGCCATCTCAGTTCACTGCAACCTCCACCTTCCGGATTCAAGTGATTCTCTTGCCTCAGCCTCTTGAGTAGCTGGGATTACAGCCACGTGCCACCACGCTCAGCTCATTTTTGTATTTTTATTAGAAATGGGGTTTCACCATGTTGATCAGGCTGGTCTCCAACTCCTGACCTCACTGCCTGTCTCCGCCTTCCGAACTGCTGGGATTACAGGCGTGATCCACCACGCCATAAGGGGTAGCATTTCTATAGCTTCTTAAATTTTGTATATACAATGTATAACATGTTCTCCTACCTCACCCCATATTTTCTCTGTTCCTTGGTATTTTTCAGCAATGGTGATTGTTCCCACTAGAGAACTTGCTCTACAGGTCAGTCAAATTTGCATCCAGGTCAGCAAACACATGGGAGGGGCCAAAGTGATGGCAACCACCGGAGGAACCAATTTACGAGATGACATAATGAGGCTTGATGATACAGGTAAGAAATCATTACTGGAAGGTAGGGTAGCTTTCTGTAATGTTACTCACAATATTTCAGTAAATTATTAAAAAATCGTTTTTAAGAATTAAGGAACAGAAACACTGCAGTAAAAAAAGAAAGGAAATGACTATTGCATTGAAGAGAAAAAGACACATTTATATGCTGGGCACAGTGGCTTATGTCTGTAATCCCAGCACTTTGGGAGGCCAGGGTGGGCAGATCACCTGAGGTCGGGAATTCCAGACCATCCTGACCAACATAGAAAAACCCCGCCTGTACTAAAAGTACAAAAATTAGCTGGGCATGGTGGCACATGCCTCTAATCCCAGCTACTCCAGAGGCTGAGACAGGAGAATCGCTTGAAGCCAGGAGGCCAAGGTTGCAGTGCGCCAAGATCTCGCCATTGCACTCCAGCCTGGGCAACAAGAGCGAAATTCTGTCTCAAAAAAAAAAAAATTATAGTAATTGAAAGAGATGTTTGACTTTTATTAGTAATTGCTTTATTAGCAAGTTTATAGTAATGTTATCTGTTTAACTGATAAAGCTAAAAGTATTAAACGATACTGTGAGTTTGTAGAGAAATCGGCTGCCTTGTAAACATGGGATGTAAACTGATAAGATCTCTATCGTGGACAATTTGGCAGTATATTTTAAAAATTATAAATGTATATTTTTAAGAATCTTCCCTGAAGAAAAAAGCTGGGTAAATGCAGGGCTGTATATATGAAGTTGTTTACTGTGGGATGGTTTGTAATGCTGATTTGATAAATACATTGAGGTATAGTCTGAATAGGATTCTACAGAGTCATTAAAGAGGGAAATTGATCTGTATTCATTTTCATGAAGACGTTTCACAATACATTACTGAGTGGCAAAAGGTAACGAAACAGCAAGAATGAGACAATTTATATAAAATTATATCTAGATTTTAGTCAGAATACTAGATATGATTATGTGATGTATTCTTTGTATTGCATACGTTGTGTGTTTGTTTTTTGGAGACGGAGTCTTGCCCTGTCCCCACACTGGAGTGCAGTGGTGCGATCTCGGCTCACTACAACCTTCGCCTTCCAGGTTCAAGCGATTCTCCTGCCTAAGCCTTCTGAGTAGCTGGGATTACAAGCATCCACCACCATGCCCAGATAATTTTTTGTATTTTTAGTAGAGATGGGGCTTCACCATGTTGGCCAGGATGGTCTTGATCTCTTGACCTCATGATCCACCCGCCTCGGCCTCCCAGTGTGCTGGGATTACAGGCATGAATCACCGCGCCCAGCTGTATTGCAGTTTTAAAAAATGATTATCTTGTTTGATTCTAACTTGGAAGGCTTTGAAGTACTTTGAAGACCACTGCTCTAGATTAGAGGCATTGTTATTGTTTCAGAAGCCTGTTGTGCCTTCTGTTATTCTTTGGGAATTGTCCTAAGACAAGAAAGTATGCCTCCTGTTGGAAGCAGGTGATTTGGGAAGCTGTAGCCCACCCAATGCAGAGTGAAACAAACAAGTATTTTTTAACCATCCTGTGGTGAAATGGAAGTCTTTATACTAAAACACATCTTTGTGCCATTTTGTGTTGTTCCCACCTTCATAACACAACAGTGTTTCTTTTCTATATATTTTTTTGAGACAGAGTGTTGCGCAGGCTGGAGTGCAGCAGCGTGATCTTGGCTCACTGAAACCTCCAACTGCAAGGTGCAAGCAATTCTCCTGTCTCAGCCTCCTACGTAGCTGGGATTACAGGCTCCCACCACCATACCTGGCTAATTTTTGTATTTTTAATAGAGACAGGGTTTCACCATGTTCACCAGGCTGGTCTCAAACTCCTGACCTCATGTGATCCACCTGCCTCACCTCCCAAAGTGCTGGGATTACAGGCATGAGCCACTGTGCCCGGCGTAATGTTTCTGATAAAAGATAGTCATGTGCTGCATAACGACTTTTTGATCAGTGACAGACTGAATGTATGTCGGTGGTCCCATAAGATTATAATGGAACTATACAGTGGAGTAAGCGATACCATCTAGGTTTCTCACATAGCAATGCATTTCTCAGAATTAATCATTAAGCAACTCAGAACTATATATGGTAAACCTTTACGTTATCCCTTTTGCCCAAATTAAAATTAATGAGAATATATGTTTTCTAAATCTTGCATAGTGCACGTGGTGATTGCTACCCCTGGGAGAATCCTGGATCTTATTAAGAAAGGAGTAGCAAAGGTTGATCATGTCCAGATGATAGTATTGGATGAGGTAATATCTCTACATTTGGCATTATACTATTGTGTACTTTTCTGTGCTTTGCTTTTAACTGCCAGTGAATGAAGCAAAAGCTGATTGTGTTTATAATCTAATAAACATGTAAATGGTCAGTTTAAATTAATTTGCCTATAAAATGTATTTTACCCATCAGAGGTGGTAGATTATAGTCATTCATTGGGATTCAGCATTTTATCTCTTTCTTACAGGTGCCAGAAGTTAGGTTTTATTTTAATTTTTAAGGAATGGCTGAATAACCTCAAAGCCAAGTTCATTCTAAGTCTCTTTCCACTCAGTGATTTTTAAAAGCATGTAATATATATTGTCTCTTCTCATTTTGTGTATACTACTTGGTATTATTTGGTTTTTGGTCTCTATTAAATGTATTATCTCACCATGTTGTAAATGCCTTTTTTAAGAACTTATTAAAATCTGTAGTCCTGGGATGCAGCCATGTTTTATACAGGTACAGATGGTTCTTGACTTATGATGGTTCACTTTACAGTTTTTCAGTGAAAGTGATATGCTTTCATTAGAAACCATACTTTGAATTTTTAAGTTTGATATTTTTCCTGGTTAGTAATATGCTGCAAACTGCAGCTCCCAGTCAACCACATGATCATTGAGGGTAGACAGCCGATATGCTACAGTATACAGTGTTGTCAGGTGATTTTGCCCAACTGTAAGCTAAGTGGATGTCTGCATAATGTAGTAACTACCTTAATTAGCATGTTTAAGGGAGGCTAGGCTAAGTGATGATGTTCAGTTGGTTTGGGTAATATTTTCAACTTAGGTTGAGTTTATCAGAACATAATCCCCTTGTAAGTCAAGGAGCATCTGTAGTATATCAGTGTTACTAATATTTTGACATGAGGTATTTTTCACATTTGGTTTGTGTTTTTTTATTATTATTATTATTATTATTATTATTATTTTGAGACAGAGACTCACTCTGTCACCCAGATTATAGTGGCGTGATCTCGGCTCACTGCAACCTCTGCCTCCTGGGTTCAGGTGATTCTCATGCCTCAGCCTCTCCTGAGTAGCTGAGATTACAAATGTGTACCACGACACTCAGCTAATTTTGGTATTTTTAGTAGAGTTGAGGGTTTCGCCATGTTGGCCAGGCTGGTCTTGACCTCCAGTGATCCTCCTGCCTCCCCCTCCACCTCCTAAAGTGCTGGGGTTACAGCCGTGAGCCACCAGCCTGGCCTGGTTTGTGTTTTAGGTAACATGATTTAATTCAAATCAGGCTTTTGTCTTTAAGTAATCAGAGATAATATTTATTAATCACTGTGTACCAGCACTAAGTACTTTACATGTTTTTTCATTTAATTTTTACAACAAACCTATAAGGTAGGTATCCTGTAAAGTAGTTACTACAGTATATAGACATCCAAATTTTAATTTGCTTATAAAATGTTTTATATTTCAGATGCAGTAGATAGGCATTCATAGGAATTGAGCTTTCTGTCATTTTCTTACAGATGCCGGAGTTTAATTTTTAAGCAGAGGAGTGGCTGAATAAACTGGAAGCCAAGTTTTTGCTAAGTCTCTGTAAAGTAGTTACTACATTATGTAGACATCCAAATTTTAGTTTTATAATTTTATAGCTGTGGAACTGAAGTACTTTCTATAACATTCTCACACAGCTAAGAAATGAAGGAGGCAAGATTTGAACCTGGCAGTTTAGCTCTAGAACCTGTGCTATTTCTTGTCTTTTTTTTTTTTCCTTTTTGAGACTGAGTCTGACTCTGTCACCCAGGCTGGCGTGCAGTGGCACAATCTCAGCTCACTGCAACTTCCACCTCCCAGGTTCAAGTGATTCTCCTGCCTTAGCCTCCCGAGGAGCTGGAATTATGGGTGTGTGCCACCATGCACAGCCAAGTTTTATATTCTTAGTAGAGACAGGGCTTCACCATATCGGTCAGGCTGTTCTTAAACTCTTGACCTCGGGTGATCCGTCCTCCTTGGCCTCCCAAAGTGCTAGAATTAGAGGCATGAGCCACCACACCCAGCTTCAGAAGCCATACTTTTAAACACTATACCATATTACCTCTTTAATGAGAATCATCACATTAAAAATCTGTTGTGGAGCTGGGCAACGGAGGTATATGCCTGCAGTCCTAGCTACTCAGTAGACTGAGGCAAGAGGATCACTTGAGCCCAGGACGTGCAGACTGCAGTGAGCTGTGATTGTGCCACTGCACTCCAGGCAGGGTCACAGTAAAATGCTGTCTCTAAAAATAAATAAATTAATTAAATTATGTTTCAGAAGGAGGGGTTTTACCTGCAATGTAGATTGTTTTTTTCCCTAGAAGATGGGGATTATAGATTTTGCCCCTTTCTGAATATTTGACTCTACAATGTGGGAGAGAATTTATTGTATTCAACCAGAAACATTTCATGGATGCTTTTGTTGGATGATGGCTTATTCTTTGACCATATATTAACCCAAGTCCTTAGACATTATTTTACTGTTTTTAAAATTGTCTTTTCTTTATGCTGCAGGCAGATAAGTTGCTGTCACAGGATTTTGTGCAGATAATGGAGGATATTATTCTCACGCTACCTAAAAACAGGCAGATTTTACTATATTCCGCCACTTTCCCTCTTAGTGTACAGAAGTTCATGGTGAGTATAAATCTGTACTTGGAATCAGTGCCATCCTGTGGCCTATGAGTATGCTTTATTTGCAATTACATCTTCCTATCTGTGAATATACTTTATGCTAATTATTTCAAGCCTTTGGCTTTTTCTTCGGTTGATCAATTAAAGATTTGTTGTGCATAAATTAACTTTTTTTAAAAAAATTTTTTATACACAAATGCTGAAACATCTGTCTCACAATTTGATTAGGGCACTTAATTAGCATCTGCATTGGCCACCAGTTATCATTAGCCATGCGATCTAAAAACCGCTCACAAGCTGCCTATTATTAAACTGTTTGGTTAACAGTTCAATCCACTGACGCGTTGTGGGCTTTTCTTTTGAATGAATAAATATCTCTAGGACAAAAGAAGTGCTTAACTTTGCTGTCATTAGGGACACAGCTTTAGGATCTGGTAATGTACTGGGAAAATTAGCTGACTTTTTAAAGAAAGTTGTGATAGTAACTTGATTAAATTCCTCATCTTTCAGTTAGTTTTTGGTGTCAAGATGACATAGCCATTGGTGCTAGGTGAATTGATTACAGTATTATTCTATATACAAAACCGAGATTGAGTATCCTAAACTGAAATCCAAAATGCCAGAATTTGAAACCTTTTGAGCCACCAATATGATACTGAAAGGAAATGTTTTTTGGATTTTGAATTTTCAAATTAAGGATGCTCAGTCAGTAAGTATAATACACATATTCCAAACTTAGGAAAAATTTAAAACCTGAAACACTTCTGGTGCTAAGCATTTTGGATAAGGAATACTTAACCTATAGTAACTTAGCTGCATTTTTGAGATCTTACATCTTATTTCTATCAGGCCGGGCATGGTGGCTCATACCTGTAATCCCAGCACTTCGGGAGGCCAAGCCAGACAGATCACGAGATCAGGAGTTCGAGACCAGCCTGGCCAACATAGTGAAACCCCGTCTTTACTAAAAATACAAAAATTAGCCTGGTGTGATGGCACATGCCTGTAATCCCAGCTTCTTGGGAAGGCTGAGGCAGGAGAACTGCTTGAACCTGGGAGGTAGAGATTTCAGTGAGCTGAGATTGCACCATTGCACTCCAGCCTGGGTGACAGAGCAAGATTCCAAATCTTGGGGAAAAAAAAAATTATGTCATGACAGATCATATATTTTGTTTTAAAGAGTTGCATCTCTTACAGCAGGAGTTTATCAGAGAGAAATGTACAGGGAATATTTGGAATTTGATATAAACTCTGCTTTCATTTAAGAATAAGACTAAGACTCTCTTTTTGTTTGTTTTTGTATGTTTTTTTTTTTGTTTTTTAGAATTCCCATTTGCAGAAACCCTATGAGATTAACCTGATGGAGGAACTAACTCTGAAGGGAGTAACCCAGTACTACGCATATGTAACTGAGCGCCAAAAAGTACACTGCCTCAACACACTTTTCTCCAGGGTAAGAAGTAGGCTTCTGCTGTTGAATATTATCTATCCCAGTAAAAGAGATGATTTCATCAATTTTCCCACCATCTTCAATATATAAAAGTTCATAGTGTTTCTGGCTAGGCGGGTGGATCACAAGGTCAGGAGTTTGAGACCAGCCTTGCTAACATGGGGTAACCCTGTCTCTACTAAAAAATACCCAAAAAATAGCTGAGTGTGATAGCACACATCTGTAATCCCAGCTACTTAGGAGGCTGAGGCAGGAGAATTGCTTGAACCCAGGAGGGGGAGGTTGCAATGAGCCGAGATCTTGCCATTGCGTTCCATCTCCGGGGGACAGAGCAAGACTTCGTCTCGGGGAAAAAATTAAAAAAAAAAAAAAGATTAAAAAAAAGTTCATAGTGTTTCCTAAAAGGCAGTTTTAGTTGTTGACCTAAAGTTGATACTAAATGATTAACAAGTCACAGATACTTTTGAATCATTTCTAAAATGCTTTGATCTTTATTAGGGTTAATCCTCATTATTCACAGATTTTATATTTGTGAATTAGCTTAGTCACTAGAATTTATTTGTAACTCCAGAATTAATACTCAAGGCACTTTAGCGGTCGTTTGTGGACATGTGCAATGTGGTGAAGAGTTTGAGTCACCTGACATGCACATTCCCAGCTGAGGTTTAAAAGGGCAATGCTCTGTCTTGTTTTAGCTCTCATACTGTGAACAAGTGTCCTTCTCACAGTTGGTGCCATGTTTTTCGTTTTTATTGCTGAATTCACTGTTTTAATTGGCCCCAACACATGGTGCTGAAGTGCTGCCCAGTGCTAGTGGGCATTGGTTGTGAGTATATTAAAGAAGGTATTCTTGGCCAGGCGCAGTGGCACATGCGTGTAATCACAGCACTTTGGGAGGCCGAGGTGGGCAGATCACCTGAGGTCAGGAGTTCAAGACCAGCCTGGCTAACGTGATGAAACCCTGTCTCTACTAAAAATACAAAAATTAGCCAGGCGTGGTGGCAGGCACCTGTAATCCCAGCTACTCAGGAGGCTGAGGCAGGAGAATTGCTTGAACCCAGGAGGTGGAGGTTGCAGTGAGAGCCAAGATTGTGCCATTGCACTCTAGCCTGGGCAACAAGAGTGAAACTCTGTTTAAAAAAAAAAAAAAGGTATTCTTAAATGGAAACACATAAAATACAGCTACTTGGAATAAGATAATCAATTGTGTTACTCTTCTTGACAGTTATGTAGCCCTTAAGAAATACACTCTAATACAGGCCGGGCGCAGTGGCTCACACCTGTAATCCTAGCACTTTGGGAGGCCGAGGTGGGTGGATCACCTGAGGTCAGGAGTTCAAGACCAGCCTGGCCATCATGGTGAAACCCCACCTTTATTTTAAAAAATTAAAAAATTTAATAAAAAAGAAAGAAATATACTCTAATACAATAAAACTTAGACATTATTATCTTGCATCTACTAAAGAAAAAGTATTTACAATTTTTACAACTTACCGTCTCTCTCATCTCAAGAGATTCTAAGTTTTAGACCACATTAATATTTCTTGTTTCTCATTAGTGTTTTCAAGATTTGGCAAACCAAATGAAGTTTTTATTTTTCTGTCTCATACTTATTTTTTCTGTGATCAGCTTCAGATAAACCAGTCGATCATTTTCTGTAACTCCTCTCAGCGAGTTGAATTGCTAGCCAAGAAGATTTCTCAACTGGGTTATTCTTGCTTCTATATTCATGCTAAAATGAGGCAGGTGAGTATAAAACTAGAACTTGCACAAATTTAACAAATCTCGGCCAGGCGTGGTGGCTCACGCCTGTAATCCAAGCACTTTGGAGGCCAAGGTGGGCAGATCACCTGAGGTCAGGAGTTCAAGACCAGCCTGACTAACAAGGTGAAACCCCGTCTTAAAAAACAAGAAATCTCTTTCTTACTTTGTCTTAATATTCTTCCAAATGTCCTGAGTTTAAAAATAAACTGTTCCTTAGTAGCCAAAGGACCCTTCATTTTGACCTCCCTGGGGTCAATTTTCTTCCTTTTTTGTTTTGTTTTGGTTTTTTGTTTTGTTTTGTTTTTAGAGACAGGGTCTCGCTATGTTGCCCAGGCTGGAGTGCAGTGGCTATTCACAGGCGCGATCACACTACTGATCAGCACGAGAGTTTTGACCTGCTCCATTTCCGACCTGGGCCAGTTTATCCCTCCTTAGGCAACCTGGTGGTCCCCGGCTCCCCAGAGGTCACCATATTGATGGCGAACTTAGTGCAGACACCCGACTGGCATAGCACACTACAGCCCAGAACTCCTGGACTCAGGCGATCCTCCAGCCTCAGCCTCCCAAGTAGCTGGGACTACAGGCATGCGCCACCGCGCACGGCTGTTTTGTTTTGTTTTTGAGACCAAGTCTTGCTCTGTGGCCCAGGCTGGAGTGCAGTGGCGTGATCCTGGCTCACTGCAACCTCTGCCTCCTAGGTTCCAGCAGTTCTCCTGCCTCAGCCTCCTGAGTAGCTGGGACTACAGGCGTGTGCCACCATGCCCAGCTAATTTTTTTTTTTTTTTTTAGTTCGAACGGAGTTTCACCATGTTGGCCAGGCTGGTCTCGAACTCCTGACCTCATGATCTGCGTGCCTCAGCCTCCCAAAGTGCTGAGATTACAGGGGTGAGCTGCCACATCCGGCCTGAGGTCCAATTTTCTAGCAATAAAATCGGGATGATAGTACATATTCATAACTTACAAGGTTGTGAGGAACGTTAAGATAAATGTTCAAATGAGTACTTTATAAGCTGTCAAGCATGATATAAATGTAATATTTTATTCTTTCCTTCCTTCCCCTGTCTGATATAGTACAGTAGCCACTAGCCACATGTGGCAATTTAAATCAGTTAAAATTAAATTAAAAAGTCAGTTTCTCAATCACAGCCACATTTCAAGTGCTCAGTTAAGCACCTGTGACTAATGGATCATTGGAAGTATAGATACAGAATATTTCCTTTATTACAGAAGTTTTTACTGGACAGCACTGCTCTTGATTTTTAACTAAATATGGCCCCTCAGCTGACTGATTTTTTTTTCCTTACTCTTTGCCTTACGCAATGTCTAAATTTCAGAATTTGGTTTAACAAAAAATAATTTAAAACTATAGGCTAGGCAAGGTGGCTCACGCCTGTAATTCCAGCACTTTGGGAGGCTGAGGCAGGAGGATCACCTGAGGTCAGGAGTTCGAGACCAGCCTGACCAACATGAAGAAACCCCATCTCCACTAAGAAAACAAAATTAGTTGGGCGTGGTGGCACATTCCTGTATGTGGGAGGCAGAGGTTGCTGTGAGCCAAGATGTCGCCACTGCACTCCAGCCTAGGCAACAAGAGCGAAACTTCATCTCAAAAAAAAAAAAGAAACTATAACAAGATGACTTTTTTGTTAACTACATTATGAAATTTTATAAGTAAACAGTTTCTGTAGATGATTAGATCAAGAACTTAACCCATATTTGGTTTTGAAAGCAGCTTATGTCATAGATCACTTACAAGGGTAGAACTGATTAGGAGAAATTGTTATGGGAAGTTTGGGACTGTGTATGAGTGCTAATCAAATGGAATACATTGCTTTCTCCTAGGAACATCGAAATCGTGTATTTCATGATTTCCGAAATGGCTTATGCCGCAATCTTGTTTGCACTGGTAAGTATTTTTGTATTTCCTTTACCCAGTGTTTTTCTCCCAAGTTATTTTTTGCTTTCTCTGTTCATATTACACAGTGCAACTTGTGACATAGTCTAGCACATCCTACCACTTTTAAGATTTCTGAAGTTGAAAATGAACTCATATTAGCCCCTGATATTGGGTTCCATATCTATTCTAGCACTTATACCTATCTTATTCTAGCACTTATACCTCATGTCTGTCTTTTTTTTTTTTTTTTTTTTTTTAAACGTAGTCTTACTCTGTCGCTTAGGCTGGAGTGCAGTGGTGCCATCTCGATTCACTGCAACCTCCTCCTCCCAGGTTCAAGTGATTGTCTTGTCTCAGCCTCCCAAGTAGCTGAGATTACAGGCACTCACTACCACGCCTGACTAATTTTTCTATTTTTAGTAGAGATGGGATTTCACCATGTTGGCCAGGCTGGTCTCAAACTCCTGACCTCTGATAATCCACCCGCCTCGGCCTCCCAAAGTTCTGGGATTACAGGCATGAGCCACCACGCCTGGCAGTTGAGCTTTTAAAAATGGTTACTTGCAAGGTTTCTTTAGATAAGTTCTTGAAGTACCAATACTAAAAAGCATATGTAAAATACCACCCCTTCAGAGGAGTGTGGTTTAATTGGAGAGAGAAAGGGTACATTAGGAGTCTAAGGTAGTGCCCACACTTCCTGTAAAGTGCCAGATAGTAAATATTTTAGACTTTCCACACTAATAGGCTCTATTACAGATACTTAGTTCTGCCATTGTAGCTCAGAAGTAGCCTTAGATAATACATAAACAAATGGGCATGGCTATATTACAGTAAATACTTACAAAATCATTCTAGATCCACAGACAGTAAAGGTGACTTGCAAATGGGAAGTATGTGTATAGTAAGTAATCCCAAGTGTTTATAGGAGAGTAATATAACTAGCTGAGATGGTTTGAGAAGAGATGGAATTTTAATTGGCTTTCTGGGCTAGGTAAGTTTCAAACATACGGATTAAATTTTAGGGGTCTGATGGTCGGATGGCTAAGAAGATAAGTTTAAGGAAGAGTAAGTGAGTAATTTTGATAGTGAAGGAAATCTGAGGGCCAGGCTCGGTGACGCCTGTAATCGCAACACTTTAGGAGGTCAAAGCAGGCGGATCACCTGAGGTCAGGAGTTTGAGAGCAGCCTGACCAACATAGAGAAACCCCATCTCTACTAAAAATAAAAACAATTAGCTACCAAAATAAAATTAACTGGGCGTGGTGGCGCATGCCTGTAATCCCAGCTACATGGGAGGCTGAGGCAGGAGAATCCATTGAACTTGGGAGGCGTTGGTTGCAGTGAGCCAAGGTTGTGCCACTACACTCCATGGCGACAGAGTGAGACTCCCTCTCAAATCACAATTAAGATGTGTTAAGGAAGTAAATTACGACCAAACATAACATGGAGTACTTTGTTGTTCTTGTTGTTTTTGCTTTTGAGACAATTTCAATTTCCCTCTTGTCACCTAGGCTGGAGTGCAGTGGCATGATCTCAGCTTACTGCAGCCTTCGCCTCCCAGGTTCCAGTGATTCTCGTGCCTCAGCCTCCTGAGTAGCTGGCACTACAGGCGCACACCATCATGCCCAGCTAAATTTTGCATTTTTAGTAGAGTTGATTTCACCATGTTGGCCAGGCTGGTCTCAAACTCTTGACTTTAAGTGATCCGCCTGCCTCTGCCTTCCAAAGTGCTAAGATTACAGACATGAGCCACCGAGCCTGGCCTAGGGAATTTTGAGTATCAATTTAAATTTTATCCAGTGGCAATTTAAAATAATGAGTTAGAAATGTAAAGCAGTGTCTTAGCAATATCAGTTTCCAATCACGGATTATAGTATTTTGGAGTGTTGAGCTAATAGAAGCAAGGAAAGCTGGTTATTATCTTCCTATAAGCTGTGTTTTCAAAGCTTGAACTAGCTTACCCAAGACTTGTTAAAAATCACTTAGCAGAATGGGATGAGTGAATTCTAAACAGCATAATTATTGCTTGTCAAATTAATCTTCTTTTTGAAGTATTACAGATTTACAGATTTATACAACAGACTTTTTAAAAATACACTGTTTTGAATTAAATATTGGAATAAACAGTTTCTTTATTCATCTTTTTCCTCCTCTTTTTCCTCGTCTTCTTCATTTTCTTCTTCCACCTTTTTCTAGGCAACTTTAGTAGGACTCTGCACCATCAAACTTTCCTTTTGACTTAGCAACAGCCTTCTTATACTTCTCCTTCAGTTCTGTTGCCTTAGTGATGTAAGGCTGCTTTTCACTGTCATTTAAGTTACTCCACATCTCACCCAGCTTTTTTGCCGTGTCTCCAATAGAGATGCCAGGGTTTGTGGATTTGATCTTGGGGCAGAATTCTAAACAGAACAGGAAGAATCCAGATGGTGGCCTTCTGTGGGGTGTTAGGATCCTCCTCCTCCTCGCCTCCCTTAGCTGGTCCATAATCCTTCATTTTCCTGATCGTAGTGCACTTTATCCACCTTTGTGGTTTTATCTAATTTAGCTTTCTCCTTCCCAGACATTGTCTTTCATCTCTCAGAGTATTTCTTGGAAATTTCTGCAAAATTGACAGGGACCTCTGAGTTTTTCTTCTTATGTTCTTCTCTGCACGTATGCACAAAGAAAGCATAAGCAGACATCTTGCCCTTTGGTTTCTTGGGGTCACCTTTAGCCATGCTGACTGTATTGTTCACTAGTCTCGACCTTTTTTTGTTTTTTGTTTTGTTTTTGAGACAGAGTCTCACTGTATCACCCAGGCTGGAGTGCAGTGGCACGGTCTCGGCTCACTGCAACCTCCACCTCCTGGGTTCAAGCAGTTCTCCTGCCTCAGCCTCCCGAGTAGCTGGGATTACAGGTACCTGCCACCGTACCCAGCTAATTTTTGTATTTTTAGTAGAGACAGGGTTTCACCATGTTGGCCAGGCTGGTCTCAACCTCCTGACCTCGTGATCTGCCCACCTCGGCCTCCCAAAGTGCTGGCATTTCAGGCGTGAGCCACTGCATCTGGCAACCTTTTTAATTTTTTTTAAGAGACAATGTTTCGCTTTGTCACCCAGGCTAGACTGCATTGGCGTGATCCTAGCTCACTCTAGCCTCAAACTCCTTGGCTAAGGTGATCCTCCCACCTCCACTTTGGTGGGAGGCATGCGACACCACACCTAGCTAATTAAAAAAAATTTTGTTGTTGAAGTGAAGTTGTGTTGTCCAGGCTAGTCCTGGACTCCTGGCCTTAAGCAGTCTTCTCACCTTGGCCTCCCAAAGTGCTGGGATTACAGGCGGGAGTGCACCTAGCCTCTTTTAGACCATTTTTTAAAACTTGTTTACAGTTATTGGAAAGAAGCAACTTGTGAGCAGAAAGTTATTTATGATAATGTGATTATCAAAGGTAATGCCAGTAGTTTGCAAATGCGTTTGAATAACTGAATGAAATTAATAGGTTAGGCTAGAAATAGATAATTAAGTTATGCTAGAAATGTGTGTTAGAGAGTATTGTACTGAGAAGCATTTCTAATTGAAAGACAAAATGAAAATTATCTTTTTTTTCTTTAAGATCTGTTTACCCGAGGTATTGATATACAAGCTGTGAATGTGGTAATAAACTTTGATTTCCCAAAGCTGGCAGAGACCTATCTCCATCGTATTGGAAGATCAGGTGAGGAAAAAGGAGGTCATATTCTTAGTAGAAGTTCTTTTTTGAGACATGTAATCACTAAATTTTGTTCCTTTGTGAAATAGAGTTCAGTAGCTATGAGAATAGTGAATTAACACTAATTCAGTTGTTTCGTATTTAAGACTAATTTCTAATTCTTCTGGAACATTTATTAAGAAAAGTTAAAATAACTTTGCTTAATTTGAGATGAAATTAGATGAGAACTTTACTCATTAGGTGGTATGTGTGACTATAATTTCTATTTTATGGCAACTTTTGACACAGATGAGCCAATTTGTCATTTGAAAAAGATAAAGTACTACTTTGGGGCTACAAAACCTGAAATTGTAGGGAAATGTGTGTTTGAAGACCATGAAGAAGTTGTTTTGCATACTAAGAATAGCACTGAACAGAATTACCAATCCTGTGTGGTTTTGCCACTACTTGACTTGCACAATTTGTATGATTTGCATTGATTTTCAGATTTTATTTATTAAAATTAATTTTTAAACATTTTTTATTAGGTCGCTTTGGTCATCTTGGCTTAGCCATCAACTTGATCACATATGATGATCGCTTCAACCTGAAAAGTATTGAGGAGCAGCTGGGAACAGAAATTAAACCTATTCCAAGCAACATTGACAAGAGCCTGTATGTGGCAGAATACCACAGCGAGCCTGTAGAAGATGAGAAACCTTAACAAGCATGTACGTCCCTGACAGAATAGCTAAGAGGAACCTTTAAATGAAGGAAATCAAAATCATCTTTCCTGGGGGAAATTTGATGTCACACGATATATAATAGCAGTAAAGGGTAAAGATACCCACTGACATAAATGACAGTAAATAAAATCTCTTCTGGGAGGTTGTAGTCTCATTAGAGAATCTGTAAATGTTCTTGAATGCAGCTTCCTGAATAATGAGATAGGTCAGCAAGTACTTAAAACATTCCAAGTCCTAAAATAATGAAAGCAACTTTTCTTTTTGAGACAGGGTCTCACTCTGTCATTCAGGCTGGAGTGCAGTGGTGCAATCATAGCTCACTGGCAGCCTAGTTCTCCTGGGCTCCCACCTTAGCTTCCCAATTAGCTTTGGAACTGTAGGTATATACCTAACACCATACCTGGCTAATTTTTTAAATTTTTGGTAGAGAAGAGGTCTTTCTTTGTTGTCCAGGCTAGTCTCTTAACTCCTTTAACTCCTGAACACAAGCAATCTTCCTGCCTTGGCCTCCCAAAGTGTTGGGATTACAAGCATGAGCCATCTGCCTGGCATTTTTTGGCAATTTTGTGGGGTTTTTGTTGTTGTCGTTTTTTTGAGACGGTCTCGCTCTGTTGCTCAGGCTGGAATATAGTAGCACGATCATGGCCCACTGCAGTCTCTGCCTCTGGGGTTCAGGCCATTCTGGTGTGCCTCAGTCTCCCAAGTAGCTGGAATTACAGGCATTCGCCACCATGCCTGGCTAATATTTGTATTTTTTAGTAGAGATGGGGTTTCACCATGTTGGCCAGGCTGGTCTCGAATTCCTGACCTCAAGTGATCTTCCCAACTCAGCCTCCTAAACTGCTGGGATGATAGGCATGAGCCACCACGTCCTGCCAGCAATTTTGAATATGAAAGTATTTACATTTCCGAAAATATAAAATGTTTTAGCATTTACTCTTAATTTCTTTTTTTTTTTTTAATTTATTTATTTTTTGAGATGGAGGCTCACTACACCCTCCACCTCCGGGGTTCAAGCAATTCTCCTGTCTCAGCCTCCCGAGTAGCTAGGGCTACAGGCCTGCACCACCACACTTGGCTAATTTTTTATATTTTTAGTAGAGACGGGGTGTCACCATGCTGGCGAGGCTGGTCTGAAACTCCTAACCTTGTGATCCGACAGCCTCAGCCTCCCAAAGTGTTGGGATTACAGGCGTGAGCCACCTCGCCCAGCCTACTCTTGATTTCTAATAAGTACATTAATAACTCTGGTAAAATTATCCATAATACCTTACTATCAAGTATTTAATCAGATTATGAGGATGGCTATCTTCTTAAAAATACCCACTCTGTCCGGGCACAGTGGCTCATGCCTCTAATCGCCAGCACTTTGGGAAGCCGAGGTGGGCAGATCACTGAGGTCAGGAGTTTGAGACCAGCCTGGCCAACATGGAGAAACCTGTCTCTACTAAAAATACAAAAAATTAGCCAGGCGTGGTGGTGAGCATCTGTAGTCTCAGCTACTTGGGAGGCTGAGGCAAAAGAATTGCTTGAACCTGGGAGGCAGAGGTTATAATGAGCCAAGGTTGCAGTGAGCCGAGGTCGGGCTATTATACTGCAGCCTGGGCAATAAGAATGGAACTCCATCTCAAAAATAAATAAATAGATAAATAAATAACCCACTCTTAATTTCCTATACAACCTGTCCTCCATCTTTTCTTTTTTTATTTTTATTAAGTTGGGGTCTCTGTTGCCCAGGCTGGTTTCAAACTCCTAGGCTCAAGTAATCCTTCTACCTTGGCCTCCCAAATTGCTAGGATTATAGGTGTGAGCCACTATGCCCTGCCTCTATCATCTTTTGATGGCTATTGGGCTCTAGTTAGAAATGGACAAAACAGGGCTGAGCTTTATGCAAGGTAGGTTGTTTCAGTATTTTGGAAAATCTTATTTGACAAATCATAGTTTCCAAAGTATAGGTGAACATCTTACCTATTTAAGTAATCTGTTACTTAAAAATTTTCTTTTTCTCTCTCCGGGGGGGGGGGGGGGGGGGGGGGGGGGGGGGGGGGGGGGGGGGGGGGGGGGGGGGGGGGGGGGGGGGGGGGGGGGGGGGGGGG
>CAUYLG010016632.1:0-10095 GCA_963573385.1 Cacajao melanocephalus | reverse complement strand
AAACATACATTTTTCTCAGTATCACATTACACCTATTTTAAAAGTGACCACATAATTGGAAGTAAATCACTCCTCAGCAATTGCATAGCATTTCACAGGTTTAAGTAAAATATTGGTTGGCTGCTTGTTTGTTATTTTCATTCCTTATTCCTTCCTGTATCCATTGTTAAGCACAATTATTCGCATAAAAGAGGGTTTTAATACCCATTTTTAGACTGCATTCTAGCTGGGCAATAGAACAAGAATCCCTTTCTCTCTCCCTCTTTCTCTTCCTCTTTCTTTCTCTCTTACATTCTTTTTTTCTTCTTCTTTCACTCCTTCTTTCTTCCTTCTTTTCTCTCTTTTTCTTTCTTTCAAAAAAAAAAAAAAGAATGTACCCGGAGGAGGATCCAAGATGGCTGATTAGGAGCAGCTCAGGATTGCAGCTCCCAGTGAAAGTGCAGAGGGTGAGTGGACACCGCATTTCCAGACTGATTTTTATTGCCCACAGACCAGGAGATTCCCAGGCGGAGGAGCCCCGTAGGTCCCCAGTGCGGTGGGTCTCCACACAATATACACAAGTCTGGGTGCCATTTTAGCTGGCAATTAGAGCTCCTGGGAGACAGAGTCACCCATTTAACTGACAAAAAGGGGACTGAAACAGGGAACCAGGCCAGGAGATTCCCGGGCAAAAAAGCACCACGAATCTCTGCGCAGCTGTTTCAGCCGGTGCAGTGGTTCCCCACAAGGTAAAACACACAGATCCTGGCGCCTTTTCAACTGGCGACTGGAACGCCTGGGAGACAGAGTCCCACATTCAGCTGAAAAAAAGGGGACTGAAACAGGGAGCCAAATGATCAGGCTCGGCCAGTCCCACCCCCACAAAAAACAGCAATCTGAAATGCTCTGGACTGAGAGTTTCACAGCAAGCACAGCTGAACCTGGGACGGTCCAGCTCTGTGGGGTGGGGGGGGTCCGCCATTACCAAGGCAGTCCACCACTACCGAGGTAGTCTGCCATTGCTGAGGCAGCCCGCCATTGCTGAGGCAGTCTGCCATTACAGAGAGAGTCCGCCATTAAAGAGGTGGGCTGCCATTGCCTAGGCAGTTCTAACTATACCCCTATAAACAGGACTACAGGGAAGTTCACACAGCAGCAGGGTGGAGCCCACAGCAGCTCAGCAAAGCCTCTGCAAGCAGATTGTGACCAGGCTGCCTCCTTGCTGGGCAGGGCAGCCCTGAAAAAAGGCAGCAGCATGACAGAAACATTAATAAAGCCCTAACTCCCTGGGACAGAGCACCTGGGGAAAAAAAAAAGGCGTTTATGAGTTCTGCTGCAGCAGACTTAAACATACCTGCCCAGCAGCTCTGAATGGAACAAAGGAGTTCACAGCTCAGCACTTGAGCTTCTATAAAGGACAGACTGTCTCCTTAAGCAGCTCCCTGACCCCCATATATCCAAAGAGTCACCTCATAAAGGAGAGCTCAGACTGACATCTGGCAGGTATCCTTCTGGGACAAAGATAGCAGAAGAAGAAACTGACAGCAACCCTTACTGTTCTGCAGCCACTGCAGGTGATCCCCAGGCAAGCAGGGCCTGGAGTGGACCTCCAGCAGTCCTACAGCAGAGGGACTTGACTGTTAGAAAGAAAACTAAGAAACAGAAAGAAATAACTTCATCATAAACAAACTGGACATCCACTCAGAGACCCCATCTGAAAGTCAACAACTACAAAGATGACAGGTAGATAAATCTACAAAGATGGGAAGAAACCAGCAGAAAAAGGATGAAAACACCCAAAACCAGAACACCTCTCCTTCTCCAAGGAATCACAACTCCTCACCAGCAAGGGAACAAGGCTGGATGGAGAATGAGTCTGATGAATTGACAGAAACAGGCTTCAGAAGGTGGGTAATAAGAAACTTCTCTGAGCTGAAAGAACATGTTCTAACCCAATGCGAAGAAATTAAGAACGTTGAAAAGAGGTTTGACAAAATACTAACGAGAATAAATAGCTTAGAGAGGAATATAAGTGAATTGATGGAGCTGAAAAACACAACACGAGAACTTCGTGAAGATTAGAGGAAAAAGGGTAAAAAGGAATGAACAAAGACTCCAAGAAATATGGGACTATGTGAAAAGACCTAATCTACGTTTGATGGGTGTACCTGAATGTGACGAAGAGAATAAAACCAAGCTGGAATATACTCTTCAGAATATTATCCAGGAAAACTTCCCCAACCTAGCAAGGCAGGTCAATATTCAAGTCCAGGGAACACAGAGAACACGACAAAGATATTCCTCAAGAAGAGCAACCCCAAGGCACATAATCATCAGATCCACCAGGGTTGAAATGAAGGAGAAAATGGTAAGGGCAGCCAAAGTGAAAGGTCAGGTCACCCACAAAGGGAAGCCCATCAGACTCAAAATGGATCTCTCAGCAGAAACCCTACAAGCCAGAAGAGAGTGGGGGCCAACATTCAACATCCTTAAAGAAAAGAACTTTCAACCTAGGATTTCATATCCAGCCAAACTAAGTTTCATAAGCAAAGGAGAAATAAAATCCTTTACAAACAAGCAATTATTCAGAGATTTCATCACCACCAGGCCTGCTTTACAAGAGTTCCTGAAAGAAACACTTAACCTAGAGAGGAACAACCAATACCAGCCACTCCAGAAACATACCAAATGGTAAAGAGCAGCGACACAATGAAGAAACTGCACCAACTAATGGGCAAAACAGCCAGATAGCATCAAAATGGCAGGATCAAATTCACACATAACAATATTAACCCTAAATGTAAATGGGCTAAACACCCCAATCAAAAGACACAGACTGGCAAATTAGATAAAAAGCCAAAACTCATCGGTGTGCTATATCCAGGAAACCCATCTCACATGCAAGGTTACACAAAGGCTCAAAATAAAGGGGTGGAGGAAGATTTACCAAACAAATGGAAAGCAAAAAAAAAAAAAAAAGCAGGGGTTGCAATCCTAGTCTCTGATAAAACAGAATTTAAACCAACAAAAATCAAAAAAGACAAAGAAGAGCATTATGTAATAGTAAAGGGATCAATGCAACTGGAAGAGCTAATTATCCTAAATACATATGCACCCAATACAGGAGCACCCAGATTCATAAGGTAAGTTCTTAGAAACCTACAAAAAGACTTAGACTCCCACATAATAATAGTGGAAGACTTTAACACCCTACTGTCAATATTACACAGATCAATGAGACAGAAAATTAACAAGGATATTCAGGACTTGAACTCAGCTCTGGACCAAGCAGACCTAATAGACATCTACAGAACTTTCCACACCAAATCAACAGAATATACATCCTTCTCAGCACCACATAGCACTTATTCTAAAATCAACCATATAATTGGAAGTAAAACATTCCTCAGCAAATGCAAAAGAACAGAAATCATAACAAACGATCTGTCACCACATAGCAATCAAATTAGAATTCAGGATTAAGAGACTCACTCAAAACCACACAACTATCTGGAAACCAAACAACCTGCTCCTGAATGACTACTGGGTAAATAATGAAATTAAGGCAGAAATAAATAAGTTATTTAAAACCAATGAGAATGAAGACACAATGTACTAGAATCCCTAGGACACAGCTAAAGCAGTGTTTCAAGGAAAATTTATAGCACTAAATGCTCACAGGAGAAAGTGGGAAATATATAATATTGACACCCTAACATCATAATTAAAAGAACTAGAGGAACAAGAGCAAACAAATTCAAAAGATAGGAGAATACAAGAAATAACTAAGGTCAGAGCAGAACTGAAGGAGATAGAGACATGAAAAACTCTTCAAAAAAATCAGTCATTCCAAGAACCGGTTTTTTGGAAAGACTAACAAAATAGATAGACTCCTAGTCAGACTAATGAAGAAAAAAAGAGAGAAGAATCAAATAGACACAATAAAAAAATGATAAAAGGGAGATCACCACTGAGCCCATAGAAATACAAACTCTCATCGAGAATACTATAAACACCTCTATGCAAATAAACTAGAAAATCTAGAAGAAATGAATAAATTTCTGGATACATACACCCTCCCAAGACCAAACCAGGAAGAAATTGAATCCCTGAACAGACCAATAATAAATTCTAAAATGGAGGCAGTAATTAACAATCTATCAACCAAAAAAGCCCAGGACCTGACAGATTCACAGCAAAAATCTACCAGAGGTACAAAAAGGAACTGGTACCATTCCTTCTGAAACTATTCCAAATAATAACAAAAAAAAGAGGGACTCCTCCCTAACTCATTTTTTGAGGCCAGCATCATTTTGATACAAAACCTGGCAGAGACACACAAAAAAAGAAAATTTCAGGTCAATATCCATGATGAACACTGATGTGAAAATCCTCAAAAAAAAAATACTGGCAAACCAAATCCAGCAGCACATTAAAAAGCTTATCCACCAAGATCAAGTTGGCTTCATCCCTTGGATGTAAGGCTGGTTAAGCATACACAAATCAATAAATGTAATCCATCATGTAAACAAAACTAATGACGAAAACCACATGATTATATCAATAGATGCAGAAAAGGCCTTTGATAAAATTCAACACCCCTTCATGGTAAAAACTCTCAATAAACTAGATATCAGTGGAATGTATTTCAAAATAATAGGAGCTATTTCTGACAAACCCACAGCCAATATCATACTGAATGGGCAAAAACTGGAAGCATTCACTTTGAAAACTGGCACAAGACAAGGATGCCCTCTCTCACCACTCCTATTCAACATAGTATTAGAAGTTCTGGCCAGGGCAATCAGACAAGAGAATGAAATAAACGGTATTCAAATAGGAAGAGAAGAAGTCAAATTATCTCCGTTTGCAGATGACACAATTGTATATTTAGAAAACCCCATCGGTGCAGCCAAAACACTCCTTAAGCTATAAGCGACTTCAACGAAGTCTCAGGATATAAAATCAGTGTGTAAAAATCACAAGCAATCCTATACATCAATAATAAACAAACAGAGGCCAAATCATGAGCAAACTCCCATTCACAATTGCTACAGAGAATAAAATACCTAGGAATACAACTTAACAAGGGATGTGAAGGACCTTATCAAGGAGAACTACAAACCACTGCTCAAGGAAATAAGAGAAGACACAAACAAATGGAAAAACATTCCATGCTCATGGATAGGAAGAATCAATACTGTGAAAATGGCCATACCTCCCAAAGTAATTTATAGATTCGATGCTATTCCCATCAAGCTGCCATTGACTTTCTTCACAGAATTAAAAGAAACTACTTTAAATTTCATATGGAACCAAAAAAGAGCCCCCATAGCCAAGACAATCCTGAGCAAAAAGAACAAAGCTGGCCATGATTCATTTTTATTTGTTTCAACAATATTGTTCTCTAGGCTACTTCTTGTCAGTTATCTGTCAGAGAAAGTTCCATTTTATTTTCTTGGGTAAATTTTTCCCACAATTAGATTCTTATCAAACTATATGGGGAATTCTCTCAGAATTATATGCATAATGATTATTTTATTGCATTTCATTTTAAATGTCATTTTTGAATTTTCTTGGTATTTCTAAGTATATTACCATAGATACATTTTAAGGGCTATTTGAGCTTACATAATTTTTTTTTTTTTGGAAACAGAGTCTCATTCTGTTGCCCAGGCTGGAGTGCAGTGGCCCAACCTCAGTTCACTGAAACCTCTGCCATCCAGGTTCAGGTAATTATCCTGCCTCAGCCTCCCGAGTAGCTGGGATTATAGGTGCCTGCCACCTCGCCTGGTTAATTTTTGTAGTTTTAGTAGAGACAGGTTTCACCATCTTGGCCAGGCTGGTCTTGAACTCCTGACCGCATGATCCACCCACCTTGGCCTCCCAAAGTACTGGGAAAACAGGCGTGAACCACCGAGCCTGGTTTAAGCTTACATAACCTTACAAGGAAAATATTTTCTAAATCTTCTCTAAATCTCTTTATTCTCCGCTGTAACTCACTGGGCAGCAGTTCCTTTATTTATTCCATAATGTCTTTCATTTCAGATCCAGAATGTATTTCACCAGAAGGCAAAGTAGAAAACAGTCTATTTTTAAAGACGAGATAGTGCTCCTTATTTTAAAAGAACAAAACAAAGAAAAAAAAAACAAGTGATGTTCAAAATGAAGCAGAAACAAAAACCTAATTGTCCAATGAGAGATAAAGTAAATATACATGCAAATATTCCAAGAAGAAGCCATGCACGGAATTATGATATATTCCTACCACAATGTCCCACGAAGAGTGGAGCAGGAAAGATGGAGAATGCCAGGGAGCAAAAATGGACCGGAAGCACAAAAGCAAAAGGCAAGAAGAGAGTAAAAGATGCAGAACTAAGGTAGGACTGGCTCTCTTGTTAGAGCAACCACTGTTTATTATTATCCCCTGTGGGAACTTTCTTAGCTATTCATAGATTGGAGCAAATTCTAATCTACACGTTGCAACAAGCTGGCTTTGTATATTTACAGTGAATTTTGTTAGTCCAGTTGTTAATGATAATTTGTAAGAACCAAATCATAATGATATCAAAGTGTGCCCTCTTTCCATTTTTTTTTCTAATGAAATGTTTTTTATGTCCATTGTAACTTCCTTTTGATCATCTAATGCCAGACAGGCTAACCAGCAATTTCCTTAGCAATTATGATTAGCATATTATTAAGAATAAATATCATGCTCCTGCAATAAATAAGCAATCATGAAGATAAACATGGGAGCAGAGAGGTTGTTGTCAGTTCATCAAACCTTCAACTGATTACAAATTCTACTGTAACCAGCATTGCAGATTAAAAAGCAAGTATGGTCAGACGCTTCTTTCTTGCTGTGTTGTGCTTGTCTGTCAGAAGGAATCTTCAAGCTAAATTTGTCCTTCTCTACGAGTGCACCTAAATATAATAGAAAAGTTAGCAGTGCCATTTACTTTTCATTTGTTTCCTCTTTAAAATGTCACCATTGTTTATGGATTCTTGCAGTTAAACAACACCCTCAAATTTTAAATATGAAGGTTAAATTCTTAAATTATAGTCCCAATTTAACAATGCTACAATTATAGCTGAGATCATATTCTATCTTCTGTCACTCAAAACTTTTGCAAACTTTGTATCTTTTTACCTTCAATTGTATCCAATTTATAAGATGAAAATGTTTAATTAAGAACAGAACAGTTTGTTTTCATTATTTCTGCAGAGAGTTGGCTGATTTAATTATTAGATTGTAGGAAGCATCAATGGAGTTAAAATTATTCCAGGTGAAGCCACTAAAGAAAAGGAAAAAAAAAGTCAGTTCGGACTAAGTCAAGTCTTTAAGAATAACTTGAGGTGGAAAGATAGAATAATCATAATTATAGCAGTTACCACCCTAGTTCTAAGTGCCTTGCATACACTGTTATAGTCCTCATTTTCTAGATGAGACAGGAGCATGGTGAGATGACGGCAGTGGTCCCAGATCAATTAGGCCCTGGCAAAATCAGGAGAGATGAGAGTTACTTGTAATCTGGAAAATGGTTTAATTTTGAATGAAAGTATCTAGATTCCAGTTTCCTAAGAAGGTTATGAACTGGGTTTTCAGAAAAACTATTTTAAAGTAAAAATTTTACACCCAAGATTGGAAACCATTGGCAATGCTTTTTTAAAACAACTTTATTGAGATGTAATTGATGTACAGTAAACTCCACATATCAAGCTGTAAAAAAAAAAAAAAGAATAACTCAAGGCATTCTTTTAACCTAATCTTTATAAAGATAACAGAATTGTTTGAGAAGTAACCAATGCTATGAAATGAAACACATTCAACTTGCTAAAAGTTAATTTCTAAACAATTAATTACATACATGAGATATGTAAGTATGTATATTATATAAAAATATATTTAATATATAATTTAATTATGTTATAATTTTTATATATTACATCATATATTTAATTACATGTAATTAAATTACATGTAAAATATAATTTAAATAATTGCATGTAATTAAATTATATATATGATTGTACATATATATATACCCAAAAGTGGAAAACAATTCTTTCTCAACTATAGTGTAATTAATTAAATTATATTATACATGTAATAAATTACATGTATAATATAATAGATTACATGTATAATATAATTTAATTAATTACATATAATTAAACTCTCTCTATATATAATTATACATACATATATCCAGAAGTGGAAAATAATTCTTTCTTAACTACAGTGTAGTTCTGGTCTTAACCCCAATTCACTAAGGCATTGATGGAGCCTAATTCAGGAGAGACTACAGAAAAGGATTCTGTCTCATCTTACCAGGTTTTCTTCTTCTGTTCCTTCCTCTATTTCCTCTCATCTATACAAGTTTATGCCATATCATCACTTCTTGAGTCAAGGCTGAGGAAGTAATTTCAGAGAATTTTCACTCTCCCAAGGTTTATACCACATTCACTCATTCAGCAAACCTTTGTTGAGAATCCAACATGTGCCTGGCAGTAATGAAGCCAAACGTGGTCTCTGTTCCCAGGAAGCATACAGTGTCACTAGGAAAACAGATACTAACCAAATACAAATATGATGCATACTACACAGGAAAAGTCCAGAGTATGGTCTATGGAGTTATGGAAGACATTTCTAAGAAGAAGCTATGTAAGGTGAACCCTAAATGATATAAGATGAAAGGTGGAAAGAAAGAGCATTCCTGCCAGGAGAATTGCTTGTGCAAAGGCCTGAGAGGAACTGACAGAAAATCAGGATGGCTGAAGTATAGGAAGTAAGGGAGTAAATGAGACACAGAGAGGCTGGAAAGCTAGGCAGAGTCCTGTAGGAAATGTGAGAGATCATGAGTTTGACTCATGGGGATGGACAAGGGAAAGTCACTGACAGGTTTTAAGCTGAGCATTGTGAAAAGATCACTATGAGTGCAGCATAGAGACTATGGGAAGAGAGCAAAGGCCGGTCACAGTAGCTGGGAGAGGCCAGTTTGGAAGGCTCTAGCAATAGTCTTGGCTAATGTTGATGGCTTAGAATAGGGCAACAATAATGCTGTTAAAGAGAAGTGGATGTGTGCCACAACATATTTAGAAAAATTGAAAAGACTTATGGACTGAACAGATGTAAGCCTTAAAATACTCCAGGAGAACAGACATGTGAAAGTTGGGGGTACCAGGTAATTAAGGAGTAAAGATCTGAATTCCTGCAGAAGTTACAGAGGGAAGACAGCCCAGGGTTGGTGAAATGTGTCCCCCTACCCCCTACACACTTGTTTCTTCTTTTAGTAGGTTTACCTGGTGCTCTTTACTGTCACCATCTCTTGTTCCTGACTTGACAAAATGAAGCTTATCTACCTGTGAGAAGATGGGTAATAAAAAAACAGTAAATAACTACATGTCAGATGATAACTACTAAAAAGAAAAAGAGGAGCAAGGTGAAAGATAACTGAAAGATTTTGGTTTTGGCCTAAGCAGCTAAAACAATTGCCATGAACTGAAATAGAGAAGAATGTGAGAGGATCAGGTATGGAGGGAACACCCAGAGGTTCAGCTTTGGATATCAACAGGCCGTTGGTTTTATCCATGGTACAGGATTCTATGCAGCTGGTAATAAGAATCAGGTAGACCTGGGAGAGAGATCTAAGATAGCCAATTAGCAGCAGCTCAGGATTTTAGCTCCCAGTGAAAGCGCAGAGAGTGAGTGGATGCCACAATTTCAGACAAATTTCTGTTGCCTACAAACTGGGAGATACCCAGTGAAGGAACCACATGGGTCGCCAGTGCAACTCTTTTGGCCGGCACGGCTCTTCTCAGTGTGGAGTATTCGGGACTGGGTGCCCTTTGAGTCGGGCTTGGCTGTTCCCATCCCCACAAGGAGAACCGCACTTGCAAACGCTGAGGACTGAGAGTTTCACACCAAGCACAGCTGAACCGGGACGGTCCAGCTCTGTGGGGAAGGGGCGTCCACCAAAGGAAAACTAAGAAACAGAAAAAACTTCAGCACCAACAAGCCGGACGTCCACTCAGACCCAATCTGAAAGTCAGCAATTACAAAGACGACAGGTGGATAAATCCACAAAAATGGGAAGAAACCAGTGCAAAAAGGCT
>CAUYLG010016631.1:0-30139 GCA_963573385.1 Cacajao melanocephalus | reverse complement strand
AAGAGAGAAAGAAAGAAGAAGAGAAAGAGGGAGAGAGAACAGGATTCTTGTTCTATTGCCCAGGCTAGAATGCAGTCT
Source organism: Cacajao melanocephalus (assembly GCA_963573385.1). Lineage (NCBI taxonomy): Eukaryota > Metazoa > Chordata > Mammalia > Primates > Pitheciidae > Cacajao > Cacajao melanocephalus. Next base: position 30,061 of record CAUYLG010016631.1, on the reverse strand, counting down.
AAAAATGGGTATTAAAAACCTCTTTTAAAAATGCAGCTCTAATTGCCAACAACTCTTTGGCCACTCTAATGCCTTTGGAAAACTAAGACTAGAGGTGAACTGAAAGTTGAAAACATCGTTCTTCACTGCCTGCTAGGCAAGTTCTATTCAGGTAGATTTGTACCTCACTTTGGAATGCGGGAGCATTTGCCACCTATTTCACTTATTTTCTTGAGGTTTTAACAAATAATGACTGAAAAAGCTTTATTTTTTTTATTTTGTTTTAATTTTTGTGGGTACATATAGTCGTTGTAGATATTTATGGGACAAATGAGATATTTTGACACAGAAAAAGAAAGAATGAAGACCTATTGTTTGATATAAACTGTGTAACTTAATAACAACTTTATTGTACATTTTTAAGTGACTAAAAGAGTATAATTGGAATGTTCATAACACAAAGGATAAGTGCTTGAGGGGATGGATACTCCATTCCCATTCTCCATGGTGTGATTATTTCATATTGCATGCCTACAGAAAAGGTCCCACTTTGATGTCTTGTTAATTTAGCACATAAATACATTGCATAAAGAAAATTTGGGGGAAGGAGGATGTATTAATCCATTTTCACATTGCTATAAAGAACTGCCTGAGAATGGATAATTTATAAAGAAAGGAGGTTTAATTTACTCACAATTTCACATGGCTAGGGTGGCGTCAGGAAACTTACGATCATGGTGAAAAGTGGAGGAGAAGCAAGCACCTTCTTTACAAGGCAGCAGGAAAGAGAGGTTGGGAGGACTGCCACACACTTTTAAACCATCAGGACTCTTGAGAACTCACTCACTATCATGAGAACACCATGGGGGAACCGCCCCCATGATCCAATCACATTCCACAAGGTCCGTCTCCTGACATACGGGAATTACAATTTAATATGAGATTTGGGTGGGGGCCAGAGTCAAACCACATCAGAGGATTAATTAATATATTTAAACCCTAGAAAAATGTTCAGTCAACACTGATCATTGATATTCTAAAGAAACTTCTATTGGTCTTTAAAATGTGGCCCAGCTGTGTAACAGAATACTGCTCAGCAAAAAAGTAAATAACTAGAGATTCATGCAACAACCTTGATGTATCTCAAAAAAAACACTATTCAGAGCAAAAGAAGCCAGCCACAAAAGAAGACATATTACCATACCATTTACATGAAACTCTTGAAAAGTAAAATCTAAATAATTACTGACAGGCGGAAAACTCAGTGAGGGAGTTTCATTGGATTGAGTTTGAGGTACAAGAAGTTTCTTGGTAACAGAAATGCTTATGGTGGTGAATATATGTGTATATGGATATATAAAGTTATTAAAACTTATCAAACTGTATACATGAAATTGCTTTTTTATTTTATGTAAATTATACTTCAATAAAGTTTATTTTAAAATATGTATATTATATACAGACACCCACACATATGTACATATATTTAGAAATGTCTAAATATTAGAAATTAGAAATACTAGAAATGTGTATTTCTAAATTACATGTATACATATCTATATAAACATATTCCTAAATTCAGTGTTAGATATATACCCAGACTGTATCATATTTGCCTTCATAGAATTGCTTTCCTTGTATTATGCTATATCTTTACGCTTTATATAAAGCTCCCAAAGGACTTAGTAAAAAGTAGCCTCACCAACTCAAACTGCATTTTCTGGAGGGATGCTTTCCAGTTAGTTATTCAACATGTTATACAATATTCTTTCCAAGAATACAAACAGGAGAAATTTTAGCAATATGTGAGCTACTTGCAAACAGTCTGTTTGTTTGTGCCTTATGGACACTGAATCACATAAAGGATTATTTTTTTCTCTCCCTAGTTACTTTTTCAAATTGAGAGGTTTGCAACCTATGGGTTTCATGGCATGAACTCTATATATTAACACAATTTTTTATTTCTCTTATTTCCCCCATTAACATTAAAGTCTCTTGTATTAGCACTGATTTATTATTGTAAAAAGAAATAAATAATGTATAATAAAGAGACTCTCAAAAATATCTGTCAAAGAGAAAGACTATAAAGGATGATAAATGCAAACATTCCAATAATTAAACTCTAAATGCTAAAGACCTGCCCAATTGCTTTTGATACATGCAAGACAAAATTTTGTCAAAGAGTACAGGTAACCATAAAGAGAAACCTGATTTATGCCATGACTAGAAAGACTCCGTGTCTTATCTTGCAAATCAAAGGAAATAATTATATAAAAGTCATTTCAATGTTGTTAACTGGAAAAATTGGGATTCTAAAAATGCTCATCTCACTGTGCTGATTTAAGCATTAAGATAATGTATGTAGAAAAGCCTGGCAATGATGGTGTTTTTTAAATAATGAAATTAAACTATACAAACAACATCTAAGAATACAATGGTTGGTGACATTTATGAAGAAAGAGTAAAGCAAGTAGATTGTGCATACTGCATATGAGATGCTTCTAAAATAATCAGAGCTTGAGATGAAAAAATGCATAACTATTTTAGTATTTTCTTCTTCTGGCAATTTTCTGATAGTTATTATTTTATATTCATTTCTTTTGCAGCTGTTCTCAAGTTCACTAACCATCTTGCTTGTGTTTTACCTTGTCAACACATTTCTCACATACTCATACAACTACCCTTCTCAAGCATCCCCAGTAGAAGCTCATAAATACGAGCAACATTCTCTTCACATTTTCCTTTTATTTCTAGTTTACTCCCAGCATGCCTTCACAGGGAGGGGAGCAGCACTGCCAAGACTTTCTCCAGCTTTAGTGAAAAAAGCTGTTAAGCATGCTCCAATTTGTCTTTCTAGGTCCACAGGAGGTAAAGCCTTATGTTCATTTACTAGTTCATTTGACAAGGAAAAATCAAGCATTTTCTATGTGCTAACTGATGTGTAACCAATGATTGCAAAGTGAGTTCACAAACACTACCTCAACAAGCCTCAGCAACATCTTGAGTTAGACTTATTAGTGTCTCCATTTCACACAGGGAAAACTAACTGAGACTCCTGAGGTGGAGTGACTTTTCTAGCCTAGAGATTAGACTCTTGACTCCCACTTTCTTCAGTATGGCAGTGCAGAAGGACCTTACCATGACAATATAACTAATTCTTAGATGTATTTCAACAAGTTTTATAATAAATTGCAAAAAAAAAAAAAAGGAAGTAAGGAAAAGGAAGGAAGGAAAGAAGGGAGGGAGGGAGGGAGGGAGGGAGGGAGGGAGGGAGGGAAGGAAGGAAAGAAGGAAGGAAAACAAAAACAAAGAGCTAAAATAAAATTTGAGCGTGGCAACCTGTAAGAGAATACGGAAGTCAGGTCGCCCTAGGGTAAATGCCTACATCAGTGTGAAGCTGTTTTGAGCCAGTATGAAGTGGAAAAGATAAACCTGGGAGTCCCCAGTTTTAAGCTCAGCACTTCAAAGAGAACTAATGCAGTATTAAATCAAAAGTGTCTACCAGCTTTCAACGGAAACAATAAAACCCTCCGAAGGAAAGCATCATCAATTTATACACTCAGGTTGCACATGATTAAGTTGAACCACTAAAATATTAACAAAAATAAAAGGAGAGAAATTACCATATGATACAGCAGAAATAACAAATGATGAATTTCTTTAGATAACCAAAGTTCTTAGATATAAAATGTAACAGTATAAAAAGTATGTATTCAATGTTTAAAGGAAAATATTTAATGGGTAAATACCCAAAAAGTAAAACTAATCTATTTCAAGGAAGGAGAAAAAGTAGCAGCAAAGGTGGTACCGAAAGGCCAGAGCAAGGTGGCCAAATAAGAGCCTCTACCATTGTCCCTCTGCAAGGACATCAAACTTGAAATCTACACAAAAAAATCACTTTCATAAGAACCAAACATCAGTGAGCAATCACAGATCCTGGGTTTAATTTCATGTCACCTAAAGAGACATTGAAGAGGGTAGGAAAGATAGTCTTGAATCACCAATACCACTCCTACCCCATTCTCTGGCAGCAGCTCCATGTTGGAGAGAGAATCTGTGCACTTGAAGGAAGAAGAGCACAGCAGTTGAGGGACTTTTCATTAAACTCAGTGCTGCCTTCTCACAGAGGAAAAAATAACCCAGGTGAACTCAGCCAATATGCACCCATAGAGGGATAATTTAGACCAGCTATAGCCAGAGAGAAATACCCATCCCAGCAGTCAGAACATGGGTTTCAGCAAGCCTCGCCATCCCAAGTGGGCTAAAGTGCTTTAAGGTCCTAAATAAACTTGAAAGGCAGTCCAGCCCACAAGGACTGCAATTTCTAGGCAAATCCTAGTGCTGAGCTCAGAGTCGGTGGATGTGGGGCACACATGACCTAGTGTGTCACCAGCTGGGGCCGCCAAGAGTGATTGTGCCACCCTTTCCCCATCCTCAGGCAGTGCAGTTTGCAAAAACAAAAGTGGCTATTTCTTCTTCATAAGAAGAGGAGAGGGAAGAGTAGGAGGACTTTGTCTTGCATCTTCAATACCAGCTCAGTCACACAAGGCTAGGGCACCAGGCAATGTCATGAGGCCCCCATCTTATGCCCTAGTTCCTGGACAATGTTTTTAGACACACCCTGGACCAGAAGAGGACCTGAAGCCTTGAAGGGAAGGACCCAATCTTGGCAGAATTCATCTTCTGCTTACTAAAGAGCCCTAGAGCCCTGAATAACCAGCAGCGATACCCAGGTAATATGCCATGGGCTGTGGGTGAGACTCTGAGCCTTATGGGCTTCAGATGAGACTCGCTCAGGTGAGACTTGGCGTAGCCACCATACATTCCTAGCTATGGTGGGTATGCTGAAAGACTTCTGTGCTTGAGAAAAGCAGAGGGTAAAGTAAAGACTTTGTCTTGTACCTTAGGTACCAACTCAGCCACAGTGGTGGAGAGTGCCAAGCAGGCTTTTGGGGTCCCTAATTCTAGGCCTGGTCTCTCAGACAGCATGTCTGGACCTGCCCTGGGACAGAGGGGAGCCCTTTGCCCCAAAGGATGAGTCCCAGGGCTGGCATCATTCACCGCAAGCTGAGTGAAGAGCCCTTTGGCCTCAAAGAACATTGGCAGAATCCTGACAGTACCTTTCATGGGCCTGTCTTGGTGGTGGCTATTGCAAGAGGCTCCTCTGACTACGGAAAGAAGAGGGAACAAAAGGAAAGACTTTGTCTTGTGGTTTGAGTGCCAGCTTGGCCACAGTAGTATACAGCACCAGGTAGATTTCCAAGGTTTCTGACAATAGTCTCTGGCTCCCAGATGGCATCTTTGACTCACCTGAGGTCTGGGGGAACTTGGACTCTGAAGGGAAAGATAAAAGTCTGACTGGCTTTGCCACCTGCTGGTTGTAGAGCCCTAGGCCCTTGAGCAGAAATAGGCAATAGTCAGGTAGTAGTTTCAGTGGGCCTTGGGCAAGACTAAGTGCTGTGCTGGCCTCTGGTCTGACTTAGTACACTCTCAGGGGTGGTAGCCACAGGAGGGCTTCTGTCACCCCACTCCTGGCTCCAGGTGGCTCAGCACATAGAGAGAAACTCCATTTGTTTGGGAGAAAGTAAGGGACGAGAACAAGAGTCTCTGCTTTGTGATCAGAAGAATTCTTCCAGATCTTATCTTAGACCACCAATGAGCCACAGCATTACTGGGCTTGGGGTACTCCCTAACACAGACACAGCTTAGATCACAACACCTAAGTCCCTTCAAATATCTGGAAAGCCTTCCCAAAAAAGACAGGTACAAACAAGCCTAGACCATGAAGACTATAATAAATACCTACCTCTGAGACTTACTGGCTTCAGGTGAGACTCAGAACATTCCTATCTATGGTTGTCCAAGAGTCCAAGGGCTCTTCAGGATGACATAAAGAAGAAATTTAGAATTCTATTAGACAAATTTAACAAAGAGTTTGAAATAACTTAAAAGAATCAATTAGAAATTCTGGAGCTGAAAAAATGAAATTAATATACTGAAGAATACATCAGAGACCCTTAATAGCAGACTTGGTCAAGCTGAAGAAAGGATTACTGAACTTGAAGACAGTATTTGAAAATACACAGAGGAGACAAAAGAAAAAAGAAAAACAATAAAGCGACACCTATAGGATGAAGAAAACAGCCTCAAAAGAGCAAATCTAACAGTTATTAGCCTTAAAGAACAGGTAGAGAAAGAGATAGAAGGAGAAAGTATATTCAAAAGGATAGTAATAGAGAACTTCTTAAACCTAGAGAAAAATATCAATATTTTAATACAGGAAGGTTATAGAATACCAAGCAGATTTAACCCAAAGAAGACTATCTCAAGGCATTTAATAATTAAACTCTCAAAGATGAAGGATAAAGAAAGGATCCTAAAAGCACCAAGAGAAAAGAAACAAGTAACATACAATGGAGCTCCAGTACATCTAGCAGAATTTTCAGTGGAAACCTTATAGGACAGGCAAGAGTGGCATGACGTATTTAAAGCACTAAAGGAAAAAATCTTTTACCCTAGAATAGTATATTCTGCAAAAATATCCTTCAAATGCAAAGGAGAATAAAGACTTTCCAGATAAACAAAGCTGAGAAATTTCATCAGCACCATACCTACCCTACAAGAAATGCTAAAGACAGTTCAGGCAGAAAGAAAAGGATGTTAATGAGCAATAACTAATCACCCAAAGGTACAAAACTCACTGTTAAGAATAAGTCAACAGAAATCATAAGACTGTAACTGTGGTGTGTAAACTACTCATATCTTAGGTAGAAAAAGGATGAACCAACCAAAAATAGTAACTATGACAACTTTTCAAGACATGGACAGTACAGTAAGATACAGATAGAGAAAACAAAAAGTTAAAAAGTGTGGAGATGAACTTAAAGAGTAAAGTGTTTATTAGTTTTATTTTTGCTTGTTTATTTATGCAATCAGTGTTATATTGTCATCAGTTTAAGATATTGGGTTGTAAGATATCTGCAAGCCTCATGGTAACCTCAAATCTAAAACATAAAAGAGATACATGAAAAATACAAAGCAAAAAAATTAAAACACACCACCAGACAAAATCACCTTCAATAACAGGAAGACAGAAAGAAAAGAAAAAAGAGAACACCAAAACAACCACAAAACAAATAACAAAATGGCAGGAATAAGTTCTTACTTATTAATAACATTGAATGCAAATGGATTAAACTCTTTAATTTAAAAAGAGAGAGAAAGCAGGAAGAGAAGGCCACAAAACAACCAGAAAACAAATAAGAAAATGACAAAAAAATAAGTCCTTACTTATCAATAATAACATTTAGTGTAAATGAACTAAACTCTTCCATCAAAAGGCACAGAGTGGCTGAATGCATTAAAAAAAAGATGCAACAAAAAGCACACTTATAGAGATACACATAGACTGAAAATAAAGAGGCAGAAAAGATATCCTATGCCAATGGAAACCAAAAAGAGCAGGAGTATCTATACCCATATCAAACAAAATAGATTTCAAGACAAAAACTGTTATAAGAGACAAAGAAGGTCATTATACAATGGTAAAGGAATGAATTCAGCAAGAGGATATAACGACTATAGATATAATTGCCCCCAACACTGGAGCACTCAGCTATTTAAAACAACTATTATTAGAGCTAAAAAGGGAAATAAACTCCAAAGCAATAATAGCTAGAGAGTTCAACAACCCTCTTTCTGCCTTGGACAGATTACCCAGAGAGAAAAATCAATAAAAAGACATTGGACTTAATCTGCATCATAGAGCAAATGGGCCTAACAGATATTTACAGAACATTTTGTCCAACAGCTGCAGAATACACATTCTTCTCCTAAGCAACATGGGCCATTCTCAAGGATAGATCATATGTTGGGTCACAAAACAAATCTCAAAACATTCAAAAAAATTGAAATAATATCAAATATCTTCTCAGACCACAATGGGAAAAAATGGAAATCAATAACAAGAAGAATTTTGGAAAATATACAAACATGCAGAAATTAAACAATATGTTCCCAAATGACCAGCGGGTTAATGAAGTAATTATGGAAATTGAAACATTTCTTGAAACAAATGACAATGGAAACACAACATACCAAAATCTACTGGATACAGCAAAAGCAGTACTAAGAGGAAAATTTATAGCCATAAGTGCCTACTTCAAAAAGAGAAGAAAAATTTCAACTAAATGAACAAGTGGGATTGCATCAAGTTCAAAATATTTTGCAGAGCAAATAAAACAATCAACTAAGTGAAGAGACAATCCACAGAATGGGAGAAAATACTTGTAAACCACCAATCTGACAAGGAATTAATAACCAGAATATATAAGGAGTTCAAACAACTCTATAGGAAATAAACATAATAATCCAATTTAAAAATGAACAAAATATCTGAACATACATTTATCAAAAGAAGACATAAAAATGGCAAATAGGTATATGAAAAGATGCTCAATAACATTAACTGTCAGAGAAATGCAACTCAAAACTGCAATAAAATATTTCACCCCAGTTAAAATGGCTTTTATCCAAAAAAACAGGCAAGAACAAATGCTGGTAAGAATGTAGAGAAAAGAGAACCCTCCCACAATGTTGGTGGGAAAGTAAATTAGTAGAACCACTGCGAAAAACAGTTTGGAGGTTCCTCAAAAAAACTAAAAGAAGAGCTACTATATAATCCAACAATCCTTTCCTAGGCATATACACAAAACAAAGGAAATCAGTTGATACGTTTCCTGTGTCCCCACCAAATCTCATCGTGAATTCCCACATTTTGTAGGAGGGACCCTGCAGGAGGTAATTGAATCATGGGGGCAGGTCTTTGCCATGCTGTTGTCATGATAATGAATGAGACTCATAAGATCTGATGGTTTTAAAAAGAGGAGTTCCCCTGCACAAGCTTTCTTCTCTTGTCTGCTGCCATGTGAGATATGTCTTTCACCCTCAGCCATGATTCTGAGGTCTCCCCAGCCACATGGAACTGTAAGTCAAATTAGCCTCTTTCTTTTGTAAATTGCCCAGTCTCATGTATGTCTTTATCAGTCGCATGGAAACAAACTAATACATCAGTATGTTGAAGAGGTATCTGCATTCTCATGTTTATTAGAGCACTCCTCACAATAGCCAAGATTTTGAAGCAACCCAAGTGTCCATCAACAGACTAAATGAATAAACATGGTACATATACACAATGTATTGCTATTCAGCTCTAAAAAAAATATGAGATCCTGTTGTTGGCAACAACATGGATGGAACTGGAGATTATTATATTAAGTGAAATAAGCCTGGCACAGAAAGACACACTTTGGATGTTCTCACTAATTTGTGAGACATAAAAATTAAAACAATTGAACTCATGGAGACAGAGAGTAGGATGGTTAATACAGGCTGGGAAGGATAGTAGGGGTTTGGGAAGTTGGGAAGTGGGGATGGTTAATGGGTACAAAAAAATAGAAAGAACTAGTAAGAACTAGTATTTAATAGCACAACAGGGTGACTATAGTCAATAGTAATTTTAATTGTACATTTTAAAATAACAGTATTTATTTTAAAATAAATAATTGAATTGTTTATATCACAAAGGATAAATAGTTACAATGAAGAATACCCCATTTACCCTGAAGTAATTATTATGCATTGTATGCCTGTACCAAAATATATCATGTACTCCATAAATATCTACACCTACTAGGTACCCACAAAAATTAAAAATAAATAAATTTTAAAAATATGAAAAGTTTACAAGGCCAAGAGGTGGCAAGGGAAGAAAAACTCATGGAGGCAATGGCATGTCCAGGGTTGAGGCAGCTAGGCAGGTGGTGATTGTAAAAGAAAGAGGAATTACTGCAGAGGCTGCAGCAAGCCCACTAGACTTTAGCATGTAACTGTAGTGCAGGTTTCCTGTTAACAAGTTCTTTCAATTCTTGTAAAGTTTAAAATGTCTATATATTGCCTTCATTTTGTAAAATATATTTTGAATGGACTGAAATTTTTACCTGAAAAATTGCTTTCTTTCAGCATTATAATGATATCATCCCACCATCTTCTGGCACTATTTTTGTCTCAGGAGACATTAGATGTCATTAAGATTGTTTTTCCCTTGTGTAAAATTTCTTTTTTCTCTGACTACCTTTAAGATATGTTCTTTACCTTTTATTTTAAACTGTTTAAATATGATGTGGTTTTATTTGCATTTACTCCACTTAATTTTCAGACTTTCCTTGCACTGTATTTGTTTTTGTTTTTTAAATCAAATTTGGAAGAAAATAAAAAGGTTGACTAATGGTTTTTCAGCTAGATAGACCCAACAATTCTACTTTTAGCTCATAACTGTAGAGAATTTTTTTAAACGCTGCATGTTTTATACACACATAGGCACAAAAATATATAAGAAATATTATGATAGCCAAGATATGGAAATAATCCAGATGTCCATTATCAGATGAATGAATTAACACTTTTGGCATACTCAAACAATGAAATGCTACTCAAAAATTTAAAGCAATGAAGTACTGATAAACACAGCACCATGCATCAATATGAAAAATATCATGCTGAGTAAAAACCAAATTAAAATAACATACTCCATAGGATACTATTTATGTACAATTTTAGAGCAGAACAGACAAAGCTTTGGTTGTAGAGATGAGCACACTGTGGCCTAGTGTGGAAATCATTGACTAAAAAGAGGCATACCAGAATTTAGAATATACTGGGTTATGAAAACAGTTTAGACATTAATTGGTGTGATGATTATACGTGTGTGTGTGTGTGTGTGTGTGTGTGTGTGTCAGAGAGAGAAAGACAGAGACAGAGAGAGAGAAAAAAAAACTCAGCAAGCTATATACTATCTTTGGTTATGCAGCAAGGTATTTATGTGCCCCCTAAATTTTCGCTGGAAGGCTAAGCAAACAACTAACATATCTAAATGGAGAAATTGAGAAATTGAAACTAGATCAAAAGAAATGGCACAACTGAAGCACAGAAAGATCAAGAAAGAAAATGATAAAAGTAAAGTTAAGATACAAATAAGACATTTTGTCTTTCTATTAACTGGATAGGTCAAATATGTGTATTAAACTTCTGATTACAAATAATAAAAAATTCAGGTTAAAATATTTTAAGAGTCTTTCTAAGATAATGTAGAGTTGACAACAGAGTTATGAATCATGACACTAAAATTTTAGCAAAGGTAGAAATCCAAGGAGGTGAGCAGACCACTAAAATCACTTTAACTCTGAGGGATTTTCTCATACCTAGGAGGAACTAAGATTTTTGAGAGTTTCCCAGGGCTTACAGTAGAGCAATAAAAACTCAGGAGTAATAAAGTCTATGTCTCAAAGGGCAATATATTTAAGTTAAGAATGGCTTAAATAAGCACATCTAACCCTGTCACAATCCAAAGTTAAGGCAAGGAAAGTTGCCTTGGCTCTGATGAGAAAGGGGGATGAGATATGAAAATAATTCCACAAAGTCTTCATGATTGCAGGTAAATCTAAAGCTTATTTGTGGCTGACATTCATGGCATTTTATAGTTCTAAAAGCCTCAAATTAAAAGTGGTCCCTGACAAGAAGTGCCCTTTGGTTATAACACAAAGGTTATAAACTCAAAAATGCCCACAAATAATTGTATGTGGGCACTAAGTATTTCATAGTCAAAAATAAGCCCAGAAAGAAACAAGACACACTAAGGGAGAATCATCCAAAAACTCAATAAAAACAAGCAGAAACAAATTCACACAAACTTTAGAAATTTTTTATAATTTTGTAATTATCAAATATGAAGTATTTTAAACATATATTTAACATGTTTAAGGAAATAAAAGGAAAGAAAGCCCTATAATAAGTGCAGGAAAGAAACTGAATTGAACTTCTGGAATTAAAATACAGAATAGTCCAAAGTACAAATTTAATGTGCAGTCTGAATAATATATTAGACACAGTTGAAAATAGAACTGGAAATAATTTTTAAAAATTATTCAGAAGGCCCCACAAAGATTAAAGAAGTGGAAGAAAATATGAAAGAGTGGGAAAGAGAGAAAAAAGGAAGTGAAGGTATAATGTATGTGTCTATTCCAAGTTACATAATGAAATATCCTATATTCTATTCTAGAATATAGAATAACAGATGTTGGAATAATGGCATAGTCAATGTCTCACATTCATGAAACCCATGAAGTATAAAAGAAAATGAACAGAAATGTATTCATAAACACATAATATTAACATTGAAATACTACTGAAGATGAAAATATATTAACAGCATCTTTGGAGGGAGGGAAGATAGATTACCCTTAGAGAATCAGTGATTAGACTGATAGCTGACTTCTTAACAGCCACATTGAAAGCCAGATGACAGTGTACTTCCCTCTTCAACATGTTGAAAGACTACATTTTCAATCTGGCATTCTATACTCAACAAAAACATCTTCTAAGAGTGACAGAGAATTAAAACATTTTTAAACAAATAAACAAGTACATTTAGAAAGTTTGGCACCATATGAGTCCCAAAAAAAAGGAAGTTCTATGACCTGTAATCCCAGATGAAAGGTCTGAGGTACAAGAAAAAAGAATAAAATAAAGGCTGCAAGAAAGCAGCCATCTACAAAACAAAAACAGGATCTGCTGTAATATGTGTAATATATGTAAATAAATCTGAAAGGAGATCGACTACATAAATAATTATAATATTTTTATGGAATAAAAGAATTGAATTCACAAATATCATACAAAAGTTGGGAAGAGATAAAGTTATTCTAAGGTCCTATGTTTTCCAAAAGGAGGATAACAGTTTTGATTACCTCCAGGCATTATAAGAAAAGAAATGCATGTTGTAATTTTTTGGGTGACTAAGGGAGCATTCTCCATTGGAACAAATTGTGTAAAGTTTGTACTAGTATGGTCCTGAATAATGACTACCAAAGATATATATATTCTAATCTTTAGAACCTCTGGTTGTTACTTTACATGACAAGAGGGAACTTGCAGATTTATTAAATTAAGGATCTTGAGATGGAGAGATTATTCTGGATTATGCAGGCAGATCCTAAATAGAATCACAAGTGCTCTTATAAGCATTGGGGGATTTGAAGAGGAGATAACAGAGATACAGGAGAAGAAAGAAAAGATATATAATGATACAAGCAGATGTTGGAAGTATGAGCTTTGAAGTTGAAATAGAGTCCTAAAGCAAGAAATACAGGTGTCCAGTAGAAACTGAAAAGCGCAAGAAAACATTCTCCCTTCCATACCTCCAGAGGAAGTAGTCCTATTGACATCTTGACTTTAGCCCAGTGAAATTTATTTTAGACTCTGACTTTCATAAATGTAAGAGAGTAAATTTGTGTTGTTATAATCCACTAAATTTGTCCCATTTCTTACAGCAGCTGGAAGAAAGTAACATATATGAAAAACATGGCATTTATTTGGATGTTTGGATTTGGATTGAGCCAATCCAAAAGGAAGCTGTCTTAGCTATACCAAGATACCATAGACTGGGTGACTTAAACAACAGACATGTATTCTCAATGGAGGCTGAGAAACCCAGCAGATTCTGTTTTTGTTTTGCAGATGGCTTCCTTCTTGCTATATCTCCACATGGCAGAAAAGAGAGGCTTGATATATATTTCTTCCCCTTCTTACAGGGGCACTAATCTATCATAGAGTTTCCACCCTCATTACCTCATCTAAACTTAATTACATCCCAAAGGCCATACCTCCCAATACCATCACATTGGAGGTTAAGGCTTCAACATATACATTTTGGGGAGCACATTCAATCTATAACAAAAGCAAATGGCACAGAGAAAAAAAAATCACACAAATTGTAGAACACAAAGAACATAAAATGTAGCTACAAGCCCATATATATCTGTTATTCTATTAAATATTAATGAGATATTTTTCTATAAATAAAAGATAATCAAGATATTTTTAAAAAATAGATCCACAACTAAAATGCAAGAATAGAAAATATTGAAAATTAAAGAAGGAAGAAAAATATGGCATGCCAATATGAACAAAAGGAAGATGGTTTAGCTATGTACCAAATAGCAAAAACAAACAAAAAACTCACCAAAGATAACCACTCAGCAAGATAAAATATTCAATTCATCAGAGAAAAGCACGTGAAAAATACTCGACATTGTTAGTCAATAGGGATATAGAAGCCAAAACTACAGTGAGATACCACATTACCCCCTTAGGATGACTATAATAATAATTTTTGGGGGAAAAATTATTGGCAAGGATATGGAGAAACTGGAACCTTTGTACATTGCTGGCAGGAATGTACAATGGTGCAGTCACTATGGAAAACAATTTTGGCTGTTTCTCAAAAAATTAAACATAGAATTACTATATAACCCAGAAATTCCTCTCCTAGGAATTCACACAAAAAGAAATGAAAATAGAGACTAAAACAGATACAACAAAAATGTATAAATAAGTATACATCAATTTAAAATGGATAAACAAAAAGTAATATATGCGTGTGACTGAATATTATTCAGGCATAAAGAGCAATGATGTTCTGATACATGCTACAACATGGATGAACCTTAGAAACATTCTAAGTAAAATAAGTCAAAAACAGAAGGGTAAATGTTATGATTTCTCTTACACAAAAAAATTTAGAATAAGTAAATTTATAGTGACAGAAAGTAAACTAGGGATTAACAGAGGCTACAGAGAGGGGAGAATGGGGTAATTATTGGTTAATGTGTACCAGGTTTCTGTTTGGAGTGATGAAAAAGTTTTGGAAATAGACAGACGTGATGGTTGCACAATATAGTGAATATAATGAATGGCTACCGAATCAGATACTTAAAATGGTTATACTGCAAATATTATTTCATATATATACACATATGATGCATACAATTTTGTATATTATATGTATTGTGTGTGTGTATCTGTTTTTTAAAAAATTGAGAATTCTGATAAAGAAAAGCCCAGGAAATAAAATCAAGAAAGTCAAATACCATGGAATCCAAAGGCAGTATGCAGGGTTCCCAGAAGAAAGATGTGGTAAACATTGTCACAGATCAACAGGTATTTAAACTAATATACTCTGGATTCAATCCCAGATATATCACTTCTTAAGTTTGTAATACTGGCTGATATGGTTTGGATGTGTGTCTCCTCCAAATCTCATGTTAAAATGTCATTCCCAGTTTTGGAGGCAGGACCTAGTGGGAGGTGTTGGATCATGAGGATGCATCTCTTAAGAATAGTTTAGCATCAAACCCTTGGTGATGAGTGGGTTCTCTCTCTGTTAGTTCAAGAGCAGGTTGTTTGAAGGAGCCTGGCATGTCTCTTGCTCCCTCTCTCGCCATGTGATACACTTGCTCACCTTCACCTTCTGCTGTGAGTTATAAACTTCCTGAGGCCTCACTAGAAGTTGAGCAGATGCTGGTGCCACACTTGTGTATCCTGCAGAACTGTAAGACAAATAAATCTCTCTTCTTTATAAAATACCTAGTCTCTGATATTCCTTCATAGCATCGTAAAAAGAACTAACACACAGGCCCAATCAACTAACTTTTCTCAGGTTCCATTTTTTGTTTCTGTTTTGTTTTGTTTTGTTTTGTTTTTTTTGTTTTGTTTTGTTTTGTTTTTCAGAGACAAGGTCTCACTCTTGTCACCCAGGCTGGAGTGCAGTAGCATGATTTCAACTCACTGCAGCCCCAACCTCCCAGGCTCACGCAATCCTTCCACCTCAGCCTCCCAAGTAGCTGAGTCTGCAGACATATGCCACCAGGCTTGGCTAATTTTTGTATTATTTGTAGAGATGGGGTTTGCATATTGCCCAGGCTGGCCTCAAACTTCTAGGCTTAAGCAATCCATCTGCCTCAGCTGCCCAGTGTGCTGGGATTACAGGCATGAGCTACCACACCCAGCCAGGTTCAGTTTTTTAATCTATTAAATAGGAATAATATTAGATAGTAATGATCTATTAAATAGCAATAATATGAGAATTATAGTGCTGAGTAGAAATAATATGTGTGCAAGACATCTTTTCAAGATCCAAGGACCAAGCCTAAAATAGTACAGTCATTTAATAAATAACATCTAATATTCTATTTTGTTTGCTTACATGTCTACTTTCCTTGAAATCATAGACTCTCTCTATAATTCTATTTCCAGTTTCCAACACAGTATCTGGATATATTAGGCTTAACTCTAATCTGCTACTATCAGGGAGGTCCTCACATGTACAACTAAAATTCTGACTCACACACTACCATAGGCATCCGTAGAATATAGAACAGAATCCACTTGCCAGCAGGGTGACATCAAGCATTCCTCATCATCAGGAATCCTTTCAGCAATCCAGAACATCAGTATTGGTCCAGAATAGCTCTCTGGGAGATTTGTTTCCCAGATGACTGCTCAGATGCAAGGAAATGAAACTTGCATCAGATAGAGTAGTAGTTATCTATTGATGCATAACAAATTGCTCCCAAAATTGCTGGCTTAAAACAACAAACCTTTTTTTATAATCTTGCAGTTTCTAAAGGACAGGAATCTGGGTGCAATTTACCTGAGTCTTCTGACTCAAGGTATATCTCACAAGATACCTTGTAATCAAGGTGTCAGCCAAGGATGCGGTAATCTCAAGACTTCACCTGGGAAGGATTCACTTACAAGCTTATTGCCTGGTTGTGGGCAAAGTTCAGTTCCTTACAGATTATTAGACTGAAGGCCTCAGTTCCTCTCTTGCTGTTGGCCAGTTGTTTCTTTCAGTTTCTTGCCACATAGGCCTTTCCCATAGGAGAGTAGCACACAACATATTAACAGGTTTACATCAGAGCGATCAAACAAGAGCACAAGAGAGGATGAAGAAGAAGGAATCTAGGGCCACTTGTAACCTTAACTTGGAATTGGCCATGACTTTTGTTATACTTTAGTTGTTAGAGATGAGTCACTAGGTCCAGCCTACACTTAAGGGAAAGAAATTACATAAGGACATGAATACTAGGAGTTAGAGATTTCTTCGATCCATTTTGGACGCTGCCTACGATAGGCATTCTGGTAAACAACCTAGCTTAGAAATCTCATTTTCCACAGAAATCAATAGTTCTTGTAAAACTCAACAAGCTTAGCTTCCAGGCTCCCCTCAAAAGACACGGCATTACAAGAGTGAATACACTAAGGAAGTCTAAGGTGTTGCCTTTGCATAAGGTACTTATAATTTATACAGTTTCTTCTTAGTTGAAATGCTCAATCATTTTTATCACAAGCAATGTTGCTTAGCAATAGAGTAATAGTTGACATTTTATCCTTTTCAGATCACCAAGAACACAGGTAGAAAGTTTAAGAAAAATCAAACTGTCCTTGCCCACCTCAGAAAGTTACTATTTTTGTAAGTCAAGATTACTCAAGTATTTGCAAATTAACATGGTGCAACCTAACATTATATTTTAATTAATATATATATGGCTATCAAATTTAACTGAGTTGGACTTGCACCCTCCAGTTTGCAAACAAACAATCAAACAAACCATATAAAGCCAGGAAACCGAATAGGATGCAAATATTGACTTTCTGGCGATAAAACTGGAAAAAATCAGGTCTACACTAGCTGATAGCAGATTGAATATGTCACAACCAAAGAATGACTGGAGAAAATCTGCTGTAATGTAGGACACGTGCCGTATTCAGAAAAAAATAATTATTTAACAAATGTTTATTGCTGTGGAAGGCCCAATTTCAGTTCATCACTTATACAAACTTGTTTGAACACTGCAATATACTAGGAAGTATGGTAAGAGCTAGAAATAGACATGTAAAAGGGATGATCCCCTGACCTCAATAAACCAATGTGCTTACATTTAGTGAACTTCTATTATAATGCAGACATTATGCTAGTAGCTAAGGAGAAAAAAAGGTAAATGAGATACAGGATCTGCACTCAAAGTATTTATGAACAGAGACAGACAAATTATCATTTTATAAACAAGACAGTGAGTGGCAGGCATGTGGCTGAAGAGGTGGGAAGAGACCAAACGACAAGGAGCTTTGTAAGCTATGCTAAGGCAGTCAGTGGGAAGTCATTGAAGGTTTTCATCAAGATAATAATGTAATCAAAAATACAATGTTTGCTGCTGTGTGCATGATGGATACAAGGGAGGTTACTGTGAATTCAGAAATATAAGTCTTTGTAGCCTGGAAAGGATCTAAATTAAAGCAGTGGGACAGGAATGGAAACTTTCTTTCTTCAGCTTCGGCTCACAGAGATAAACAAATCAATCCAAAATTTTACCTCCCCCTTAATGGGCCACCATGCACAAGTATTGCTGCCTTAGCTTTTTCCATCCTACCCCCATCATTACTTCCACCAATAGCAAAGTCCTATCACATGACTCATTCAGGTAGACTTTTGGCCAATGTCTGGTAAACAGTAGATACCCAAGACAACTGTTTTTGCTTGACTACATGAATCAGGGAAGCTGCTACAGAGTGGATGCATGCCTTCCCTTCTGTTTTGTTGACTTCTTCATAACTTGGCAAAAATCCCTGGTCTTGAAATGAAGGAACTTGGGCTTAAAAGAAAAAATGAGGAGCATCTGTGCTCTGCGTATGCAGCACTGTTTTGAAATCTCCTGTCCCTGCTTCAAAAAGCTAGAGAGCAGCCAGAACCAACCGTTCGGCTAATGAAAGCACAAAGGCTGAAGGAGAAAAAAAAAACAAAAAACTGTAACTTTCTTTCAGACTTTAGTGTTTACAACCAACTTCATTGCTCAGAACTTTTGTTTTATTATTCAGTTATTTGACCACCTACTATCAGTATGTATTGGAGATACTGCAGGTTTAGTATCGTACCACCACAATAGTGTAAGTCATACAAATTTTTTGGTTTCCCAGTGCACGTAAAAGTTATATTCGTAACATGCTGTAGTCTTTCAAGTGTGCAATAGCATTGTGTCTAAATAGAATGTACAGCCCTTAATTTTAAAATACTTCATTGATTTAAAACATTCTAAAGATCATCTAAGCCTTTGGCGAATCATCATGTTTTTGCTGGTGGAGAGTTTTGCATAGATGTTGATAGCTGCTGTCTGATCAGGGAGGTGCTTGCTAAAGGTTGGAGTGGCTATGGAAATTTCTGAAAATAAGAGAGCAGTGTAGATTGACTCTATTTTTCATGAAAGATTTATCTGTGGCATGCAATGCTGTTTATGCTGTTTGATAGCATTTTACCCAGAAAACTTCTTTCAAATTTGGAGTCAATTCTCTCAAACTCTGCCACTTTATAAACTAAGTTTATGAAATATGCTAAGTCCTTTGTTGCCATTTGAATGTCCACAGCATCTTCACCAGGAGTAGATTCCTTATCAAGAAACCACTTTTTGGCTTACACCTATAATTCCAACACTTTGGGAGGCCAAGGCGGGTGGAT
Organism: Cacajao melanocephalus; assembly: GCA_963573385.1. Taxonomy (NCBI): domain Eukaryota; kingdom Metazoa; phylum Chordata; class Mammalia; order Primates; family Pitheciidae; genus Cacajao; species Cacajao melanocephalus. Next base: position 10,677 of record CAUYLG010016631.1, on the reverse strand, counting down.
CACCACCTGAGGTCAGGAGTTCAAGACCAGCCTGACCAACATGGTGAAATCTCATCTCTACTAAAAATACAAAAATTAGCTGGGCATGGTGGCGTATGCCTGTAACCCCAGCTACTCAGGGGGCTGAGGCAGGAGAATCACTTGAACTCAGGAGGTGAAGGTTTAACTTCAATTCCATTTGACCCAACAATCCCATTACTGGGTATATACCCAAAGGATTATAAATCATTCTATTATAAAGACACATGCACACGTATGTTCAGAGCAGCACTGTTTAGAATAGCAAAGACCTGGAACCAACATAAATGCCCATCGACGATAGACTGGACAAGGAAAATGTGGGACATATACACCATGGAATACTAGGCAGCCATAAAAAATGATGAGTTTGTGTCCTTTGTAGGGACATGGACAAATCTGGAAACCATCATTCTCAGCAAACTGACACAAGAACAGAAAATCAAACACCACATGTTCTCACTCATAGGCGGGTGATGAACAATGAAAACACATGGACACAGGGAGGGGAGCATCACATACTGGGGTCTGTTGGTGGGGGCCAAGGGAGGGACAGTGGAGGGGGGCGGGGAGGTCAGGGAGGGATAACATGGGGAAAAATGCCAGATGTAGGTGACGGCAGGATGGAGGCAGCAAACCACATTGTCATGTGTGTACCTACGCAACAATCCTGCATGATCTGCCCATGTACCCCAGAACCCAAAGTACAAAAAAAAAAGAAAGAAAGAAATTTTTCTTTACATTCACAACTTGGCTAACTGTTTGGTGAAAGAGGCCTAGATTTTGATCTGTCTTAACTTTTGACATGCTTTCCTCACTAAGCTTAATCATTTTTAGCTTTGATTTAAAGTGAGAGATGTACAACTCTTCCTTTCACATCAGTATTTAGAAGCCATTGTAGGGTTGTTAACTGGTCTAGTTTAATATTACTGTGTCTCAGGGAATAGAGAGACCTAAGGGAGGAGACAGGGAGAGAGGGAGAGAGGAAGAGAGAGAGAAAGAAACAGCCAGACAGAGGACCAGTCAGAAGACATACAACATTTATCTGTTAAGTTTCTTATCTTTATAGGTGTGGTTCATGGAACCCCAAAACAATTACAGTGGTAACGTCAAAGATCTCTGATGACAGATCACCATCATAGATATAATAATAATGAAAATGTTTGAAATATTGCAAGAATTACCAAAATGTGACACAGAGACACAAAATGAGCATATGCTGCTGGGAAAATGGTGCCAATAGGCTTGGTCAACACAGGATACCACAAATTTTCAGTTTGTAAAAGACGTCCAATACAATTGAATGACGTGGCTGTGGTGGTTTGTGCCTGTAATCCCAGTTACTCAGGAGGCTGAGGCAGGAAGACTGCCTGGGCCCAGGAGGTTGAGGCTACAGTGATCTGTAATCACATCTCTGCACTCCAGCCTGGGCAACAGAGAAACCTCAGCTCTTAAAAAACAAAAAAACAAAAATTAAAAAAACAAAGGTATGCCTATATGTGCCAAGAACTGTAGGACAAGAAGTTGAATCATACATAGGACTTACCTTATTAGACAAGTTTGCATTTTAATAGGTAGGAAAGATATGATGAACAAAATACATAAATAGATGATGATGAAGGATTAGATACAGTTAATAGATAGATGCATGCATACATACATACATACATACATACATACATAGAAGATAGACAGATTATAGGTTGATTACTGGCCAAACATAGCAGGTTCTAAAATAAAAGAATCAAAAGTGTTTTGTCAGGGCATAGGGAGAAGACAGATTATCATCTCTGCCAAGGGTAGACACGTAGATTTCACAGAAGGGCCCTGTCAGAGCCGGACACTGAAAGATGAAGAGTAGTTTAACAGAAGAGAATGGGAGAAAATCCCAAACTTGTTCAAAAAGAAGTGACACACTAAACAAGAACACACAATTATGATTAAGAAAACTGCTGACCAGGCACAGTGACTCACATCTGTAATCCTAGCACTCTGGGAGGCCAAGGTGGGCAAATCATGAGATCAGAAGGTCAAGACCATCCTGGTCAACATGGTGAAACCTCGTCTCTACCAAAAATACAAAAACTAGCTGGGCATGGTGGTGCACCTCTGTAATCCCAGTTACTCAGGAGACTGAGGCAGGAGAATCGCTTAAACCCGGGAGTCAGAGGTTGCAGTGAGCCGAGATCATGTCACTGCACTCCAGCCTGGTAACAGAGCGAGATAACCTCTCAAAAGAAAAGAAAGGAAAAAAAAGAAAACTGCTGGTCAGATTGTGGGTAATGATGAATTCACCAAAATCATTTTTTTTCCTTCTAAAATCTTGGAGACTTCCTTCCCTACATGCTTTTTTTATGATAAAGGGCTGTTGTTAATGTGTTCCTCTCATGTATAATCAAGCCATATCTAAACTGTAAATTCCAGTGGCCTTTATCTTAATTATTTCTATAGTTTCATCCCGTCTCTAAATCTCTGTACTATTTTTTGACTACTTAGATTTCTCATGAAGGAAGAATATAAAAAGTTTGCGCTTTTCCCACTATCAAATGGTGGCTAGGAAACACCATGTCTTTTTCAGAGACAATGGAACATTGTTCTAGGTAGATAATGCATTAAATGGCAAGGTTATACAAGAAGTTTTCATCATAAACCCAATAAAACCTTTTGTTTTTCTGCTTGCAATTATCAACATTTCTTAATCCCCAACGCAGATGTTTAATAAAATCTCTGGCTCAAATTTGGCAGACACAGAAGGACCCCTAACTGTGTGAGGAGTCCCGCAGGATCTGCAACATAAATCTTCAAATGGGTCCTTGAGTCAAGCCACAGATGACAGGATAGCTCCAGTGTTATCTGCTGACCAGCCATGTGCTGAACATAAAACCTAAATAACTGTCTCCATGATCGCCACAGAGTTCTTCTTTGTTATCCAAATGTACTGCAGCCCGCTTAGCAATATGGTCATCCAGTTCTTCATGAATATAATATAAAAATTTTGCTATTAAAAATTTTCAAAACAGTGATCCTTAGTTGACCACTGTGAAAACAGTTGAGAATTGCTTCAGCCACTTGGAAAGTAAAAAAAGAAAAAATCAATCAAGAATGCCAAGTAACTCACACTGTCAGTGAGATTTATAATCTCACACAGATTATAAAATCAGCCTGCCAGCATTTGCCCCTTACCCACATATAAGATATATGAGGGAAGGTTAAGGATATTATTCCAGAGGCTTCAAAATTAATCTGTACTTTGGGCATTTACCCAAATAGTGGCTTGGGGAAACTGACCCTAACCAATTGGCAGAAATTACCCTCTACTGTCTGGGTAATTAGTGACCATGTTCTCTGATGTACCCGTGGTTATTGCCTACTCTGAGAATCAAATGGGTAGTGATTGCTTTCTCTAAGGAAAAAGTTTAAGAAAAAAAAAATGGAGCTTGTAGTGTCATGAAGAAAAAAAGCAAGGTAGAATCATTTCTACAAATGTAAAGAAAATGTACAGGTATGAGACTTGATAAGATAATGGGTCCATCTGGAGATTTGTGAGAAGAAAAAAAAAATTTAGACTTTCAACCACAGATACATGGAGGTGAGAAGAGTTATGAGGAAAGCATATGGAAATGATATCCTTTCATTAAAATTTTCTGTCATTCCATTATTGCCTGAAGCCCCAAAGGTAGAAAAGAAATTCAAGAATGCCAATAACTTGCACTCAGCTCTTAGAGAGGTGCTACATCCCATAAACAGAACTGCTATGAGATCCTGAAATCAGTTCTGCCAATACTCACACCTCACTCATACCCAAGCAGCGTATCATGAGAAAAAAAGAGAATCATCTTCCACATCTCACAATCACTATGTTAATTATCAATCCATTACCTCTTAGCTCAGAATACAGTCTTCAATATATGTTCTGTGATGATAACATTTCCTTAAGCATTTCTTCTTTAAAGTGAGCACAGTGCGAAGCTGTCTCAATACAGGGTGCTATAGGAATACTGCAGGAGGAAAAGGCTGCCCTGTAGTTCTCACCAAGAGTCAGGGGTGAGTGGCGTGAGTGTGAGGTCATCCAGTGAAGCACTGCCCCGGCCATGGGCTGAGAATGTAGTCTCTCTGTTACCTTTCCAGTCTCGCCTGTTGATAACCTTTCCACAGCCCTCTCAACCTGGAAACCAGAGCCCCACTTAGACCTGGGCTCTAAAGGCCTCCTGCCAGGGCCTGTCCCAGTCCCCCACTGTGACCTGGCACCCCCAGCTGCTGATCCCCTGCTACCCCACTGGCACCATGTAAGGTTGCCTATCACTTGACAGCAACTCCTGCCAGCTCCAGGCTAACCAAATGAGGGGATTTCTCTGCTATCTAGTGGACTGAATCATTCCTTCTCTTACACAAAGGCCTGAATCCCTTACAAGTTTGTTGTTGGTTAGGCACATTCCCTCAGCCCTAGCATGCTGTATAATGTCCTTACATCTGATAGTTACTTTTTTTATCATCCTTATTTCTTTATATGAAACATCCCTTATTTAATCTACTGTGTTGTTTCTATCTCCTGTTTAGACCCAAAATGCTACAGTCACCAATGTACTTTTAAAGTTACACAAATCAAGTAAAAATATCTGCCCCTTGCCTCGCTTCCTCCTAATCCCTTTCAACTCTGGAGGCACTATGAGTGGCAGGTGAAGGAAAATCAGAAGAAAAAGTTGATAAAATAAAGAAATCACAAGCTCCCTGCGCCATCATAGGTTTCTTCAATCACTACATGCTTGATCCAAGAGAGATTAAGGGAAGAATAGAAGCTTCAATTAAGTAAGCCTTGGGAATTATTATATATGATTATGAATTACTTAGTACCTAAAGCTAACTGGAAAAGCAAATGGATCTTCCTGAGACTTTATCCAGGATAAGGAAGAAGAAGGCAAGAGAAAAGGACCAAAGAGGCCCTGGTAAGAAAGAGATACATCACTTTGTACTTGCACTTCACCACATGCGCTTATTCAATATATTTGTGAAGTTGTCCTATTCTGAGATAAAGATTTCACAGAACTATTAAAATTGTATTCTGCTACTCTATAACTATATGACTCTGCCAGTCATTTTCACCACTAGATCATTCAGTTACTAGCAAGTAAGATTGTCAATTCCAAATAATACTTTTTTTTAATATTGTTAAGAGAATTGTTATAACCAAAGGTCAAAGAAGGTAGGAAGAAAATACATCCAGTATTTAGTCAGAGGAAAGCAACCTCATTAAGTAGAAGTAGGAGTCTTAAAGTGAACCAGATTCCAACAATATTTTTTTAAAAATTTAGTCCCAGAGTGAAAGAATCCACTGGATATTTTTATCTGACTACAGTGTTTATTAAGTAAAGAGCATCCCCTCACAAAGTATCACAAAATATTTTAGCCATAGGATATCTTCTTGTCCTTACCCCTTTCTTTGAAGTTTCTAATCCTTCTACAGCAAAGCTGGACCACTTCCAAACAGCCAGAAACAAGGAGTTCTTTCTCTCTCTTAAAGAACTTACCCCAATATCAGAGAAAACAAATATGCAGAAAATGCTTCCTCTAATTAAGTTAAAAATCTAACTGCATTTCTAGTCATGCTTTCAGGAGACACACAAAGACAAAACATCTATTTTCCTTATGACAGCCCTTCAAATACTTTACTTGTCATATCCTTGGAGATTTTCTTTTCTCTAGGCAAATGAGCCACTATTTTATTTCTGAGATGGCTTAGAATAGAATTTTCTTACTCCTCTCTAAACACATACCAGTTATAAATGCCATGTATGTACTTCCTTTAGATATCTTTTTTTATTTTCATATAAGGAGAGCTCTACAGTTGACACAATATACAGGCTACAGGGCAGAACAGAGCAAGACTGTCATCTCTTATGCTCAATACAGCCTACTTCTATAAGAGTAACCCAATCAATATTCTCACTCTACACATGCTCCCTGAGCAAGCTCATTTGTTTCTGGTGGTTTTAACCACCACAAATATGATCCGCTAGTGCCTAGTGCATATCAACAACTCATGCCTGTTCCCACATTCTTGATGCATTTACCCTAGCATCTACTCATTATCATTTCTGGATATCCCAGAGATACCTCAACCTCAACCTGTCTCATATTATTCATCTCAATTAAAATCACTAGTATTATTCCAGCCACACTAGCTAAAATGCACCATGCAGAGGCAAATAGTAATCAAGCATTCTCTTTGTCCCTATCTACATATCTCCAATAAGGATTCATTTTCACCCTCATGCTATTTAATTATTTACAATATTCTTCATATTTTTTCCTATGTCTCTACTATTAACCCCCAACCTCATTTTTTTTTTCTTCTCATTCAGTACTTAACCCAGGCATCATATCCTCCAGGAAGCCTGGATGGAAGCAAAGTCAAGATCTTGTTTGAAACCCAGATACAAATATAGTATACTTGATGGTTTATGTCTACCACATTTCCCTCCAAACCATTCTCCTCTGACATAAATACACAATACACATTCCTCCCACCTTACTCTGAAATGCACCTAATTTCTTTTTTTTATCTGGGACTGATTCTTTGTTCTTTCTATGCATTTTCTAAACTTCTTCTACTTAGTTTTACTTCCTTCATCCAAAATGAGATATACCTTTCACTAAACTTGTCTTTTACCTATTTTCTTGGATCAAGAAACTGGAAACCTTTGACTATTATGTTCTCATCAAATCTCAGGCAAAAAGAATTCCTTTCTAACATCATGGAAACTGAAGCCCTGTATTTCAAATATATAATGCAAATATTATATCTGAAAAGAGAGATAAATACTGTAATACTAGGGGACTTCAACGTTCCATTTTCAACAATCATGTCATTGAGACAAAAATTAAGACAGAAATATCAGATTTAAACTATACCAGAGGTCAAATGGACCTAACATACATTTATTAAGACAGAAACAGATTTAAACTTTACTGGAGTCCAAATGGAAATAACATACATTTACACAACATTGCATCCAATAACTGAATACACATTCTTCTCAACTGCTCATGGAACATTCTACAGGATGGTTCATTTGTTAGGCCACAAAACAAATCTCAACAAATTTCAAAAGATAGACATCATAACAAGCATCTTTAAAGAGCTCAATGGTATAAAACTAGAAATCAACAACAAGAAAAACCTTACAAATACATGGAAATGAAACAACATGCTCCTAAATAACCAATGGGTCAACGAAGAAATTTAAAAATTCCTTGAGATAAATAAGAATGGAAACACATCATACCAAAACTTTGGAGATATAGCAAAAGCAATTCTGAGAGAAAAGTTCATAGCAATAAATGACTACATCAAAAAAGTAGAAAAGAACTTCCGGTTGCAAAAGGGTAGCATAGAAGCAAGCTGGATTCGCTTCTCCCACAGAAAACAAAAGCATTGAGATTATCACCAGCAATATCCAGAATTCAGATATGAGACTGAGTAAGTTCTAGGGGTCACAGAGAAATAAAAAACTTCAAGCATATGGTAAGGAAATCAAATTTCCATATCTGCAATACTGCTCTCCACAATCCACCTAGCACCAAAAGCACAGTAAACTGTCCCAATTCAGTTTCCACATTGAAAAAAAAAAATGAGATTGAGATGGACAACAAAATTCTCCACCATCTTGGGTTCCCCAGCAGAAGACATGTCCCTGCCTCAACCCACAAGAAGCCTTGTGAGTGCATGAAAGAACTTCCCTGAGGACAGCCAGAGACAAAGCTGGGAGGCATGACTGCCATCCCCAGCCCTGGAAACTCTGCTCTATAACTTAGCCAAAGAGGAGGCCAAATCAGACTGGCTTTTTAGCAGCACCATGCTATAGGAAGTACATTCTTCAAGTTTCCTGGGCATGAATCCCATACTGCCAGGGTGGCCCCTGTGGGACCTCTCCTATTTGGACCAACAGTGCTTCAATTATTTGCTAGAGCCAAAGCAAACCTGTGGTTAAGGTGTCATCTAGTGCCAGAAAGGAGGAAGCAACCTAGCAGGAAAAATAAATAAATAAGAAATTCAACATGCAAATTACAAAGAATCTCTCAGCAAATATACCCAATAGAAAACAAAACAAGCTAGACAGAGAAAATTGAAATAAATAATACTTCAATGCAAAGACATAGATGTACATCTACAAGAAACAATAGCAAACAGCGATCCATGACCTCCCCAGACAAAGCAAAGAACCAGTGACTGACCCTAACAATATAGCAATTTGTGAGTTCTCTGACCAATAATTCAAAATAGCCATTTTAAGGAAACTCATTGATGTTCAAGATACCAGAAAAGTAATTCAGAGATTTATGAGAAATTTAACGAACACCAAACTAATTTTTTAAAAATCAAACAGAAACATTGCAGCTGAGAAATATATTTGCAGAACCGAATTGCTAGAAGAAAACATTGGAGAAACTCTCTAGAAGATTGGTCTGGACAAATACATTTTGTGTAAGACCTCAAAAGTACAGGCAATACACTTTGGGAGGCCAAGGTGGGCAGATCACTTGAAGTCAGGAGTTTGAGACCAGCCTGGCAAATATAGTGAAATCATATCTCTTCTAAAAATACAGAAATTATCCAGGCATGCAGTACATGCCTGTAGTCCCAGCTACTCAGGAGGCTGGGGCAGGAGTATCTTTGGAACCCAGGAGGCAGAGGTTGCGCTGCGTGCCACTGCACTCAAGCCTAGGCAACAGAATGAGACTCCATCTCAAAAAAAGGGGAAAAAAAGTACAGGCAGTAAAAGCAAAAATGGACAAATGAGATTACATCAAGCTAAGAAGCTCCTGCACCACAAAGGAAACAATCAACAAAATGAAGAGACAGCCCACAGAATGGGAGAAAATATTTGTGAACTATCCATCTGACAAAGGATTAAGAGGATTAATAACCAAAACATATAAGAAGCTCAAACAATTCTATAGCATAAAAACAAATAATTCAATTTGAAGATGGGCAAAAGATCTGAACAGATGTTTTCTAAATAGAAGACATACAAATAGCCAACAGGTATGTTAAAAACCTTCAACATAACTAATCATCACAGAAATGCAAATCAAAGCCACAATAAGATATCTCACTCCAGTTGGAATGGCTTTCATCAGAAAGGGAATAATTGACACTGGCAAAGATAAAAGATATGGAGAAAGGGGAACCTTTATATAAAGTTGTGGGAATATAAATTAGTACAGCCACTGTGGAAAATTGCGTGGAGTTTCCTTCAAAAATTACAAATAGAACTACCATGTGATCTAAAAATTCCACCACTGGGTATATATCCATAGGAAATGAAATCGTTATGTTGAAAAGATACCTGGACTTTAATGCTTACTGCAGCACTATTCACTATATCCAAAATATAGAATCAACCTCAATGTCTAAGAGATGAGTGTATAAAGAAAACATGGTATGTGTGTACATTGTGTGTATGTATGTATACACACACATGTGTATCACGTGTATATATGCACACATACAATATGTAAATATATGTGTGTGTATACACCACATAAGGTATATATGTGTGTGTACAGATACATATGTGTATATATGTATACAATATTTTATATACGTACACATATATGTGTACTACATGGTATACATATGTGTATATGTATACACACACACACATTGTATGTGTGTATTTATATACACACAATGTATAGCATTCCATTCCATATTTATATACACACACAATGAAATACTCTTTAGCCATAAAACTGAATAAAATCCTATGATTTTCAACAACATGGATGAACCTGGAAGATATTATTCTTAGGTAAAGTAAGCCAGTTACATAAACACATGCATTATATCATTCATATTTGGAATCTAAACAAAATGATTTCATAGAAATAGAGGGTATAATAGTTGCCAGAGGCTGTGGAAAGTAGGAAAAAGGAGGCACTGGAAGAGGCCGTCAATGATAAAAAGTTACAGTTAGACAGTAAGATATGTTCTGGTGTTCTTTACACAGTTGGGTGGCTGTAGAAAATAATAATTCAGCGAATATTTCAAGCTAGCAAGAAGAAAGGATTTTGAATGTTATCACCACAAAGAAATGATAAATGTTTACAATGAAGTATATGGCAATTACCCTGATTTGATCATTATGGAATGTATATATGCATTGAAATATCACACTGGGCCAGGCAGGGTGGCTCATGCCTGTAATCCTAGCACTTTGAGAGGCCGAGGCAAGAGGTTTGCTTTAGCCCAGGCTGCACAACATAGCAAGACCCTGTCTCTTCAAAATATTAAAAAATTAGTCAGGCATGGTTGTCTGCATCTGTGGTTCCAGCTACTGGGGAGGCTGAGGTGGGAGGATCACTTGAGCCAGGGAGTTTGAGGCTGCAATGAGCCATGATTTGCCACTGTACCCCAGCTTGGGCAACACAGTGAGACCCTATTTCCAAAATAAACAGATAAATAAAAAATTTTTAAAATTAAAACTTTTAAAAATCACACTGTAACCCATAAATATATTTTTTTTTTTAAAGAAAGAAAAAGAGAGGAAAGAAAGTGAGAGTGAAAGAAAGAAAGGAAAAGACTGTACGAGAGAAAGAAAGAGGAAGGAAAAGAGGGAGAGAGAACAGGATTCTTGTTCTACTGCCCAGGCTAGAATG
>CAUYLG010016630.1:0-81369 GCA_963573385.1 Cacajao melanocephalus | reverse complement strand
TGGCTCCTCCGCCGGGAATCTCCTAGTCTGTGGGCAACAAGAATTCGTCTGAAAGTGCGGCGTCCACTCGCTCTCTGCGCTTTCACTGGGAGCTACAACCCTGAGCTGTTGTTAATCGGCCATCTTGGATCTCTCTCCATGGCTTCTATATTTATATTTCCCCAAATTTCATATGTTAATACCTAATCCCCAATTCAATGGTATTAAGAGGTAGAGCTTTTGAAAGGTGATTGGGTCGGAGGGCAGAGCACTCCTGAATGGGGGTATTAGTCCGTTTTGTGTGGTTATAAAGGAATACCCAAGATTGAGTAATTTCTAAAGAAAGAGGCTTATTTGGCTTGCAATTCTATACTCTGTACAAGTACTGCACTAGCATCTGCTTCTGATGAGACCTCAGGAAGCCTTTAGTCATGTTGGAATGTGAAGGAGGAGCCAATGTGTCCAACCTACTCTCACATTAACTATTAAAGTGAGAACTCATTATTACAGGCAGGGCATTTCTTGAGGGATTTGCCTTCATGACCCAAACACCTCCCACGAGACTCCACCTCCGACATTGGGGATCATATTTCCATCTGAGATTTGGAGGGGACGAATATCTGAACCATATCATGGGATTAGTGCACTTATAAAAGAGGCCCAGGGGAGCTTTGTTTGCCTCTTCCACCATGTGAGGGCACATAGAGGGCACTGTGTGTGAGGAACAGGCCATTAAAAGACACTGAATTGGCTGGCACCTTGATCTTGGACTTTGCACCATCCAGAACTGTGAGCAAAAAATCCTGTTGTTTATAAATTAGTCAGCTTAAGGCATTTTATTATAGCAGCCATAATGGACTATGGCCCTCTGAGTGATGCATTACGATGCAAGCCTCTTTACAGCATTATGCAGGCACAAAGAAAAGGGTGTAGAATTTTGGACAGTCTTCAGAGAAGGGGTGCCCTTAAACCCAGTTTAAAAATAAATGTCCATTTTCAATAGTCTGATGAGAATATAAATTATTACATGGCAGGTAGAACAAAGAACATTTACATGGGCATGGAGGAATAATAGAAAATGGCATGTTTGGGGAGCTCTAAGTATTTCTATTAGGCTAGAGTGCATGATCTCTACATGAAGGCACAACAGAAGACAAGATTTTATTTTTTTTAAGATGTAGTCTTACTCTGTCGCCCAGGCTGTAATGCAGTGTCCTGATCTCAGCTCACTGAAAACTCCGCCTCCCAGGTTCAAGCAATTCTCCTGCCACAGCCTTTTGAGTAGCTGGGATTACAGGCATGTGCCATACCCTGCTAATTTTTTTTTGCATTTTTAGTAGAGACGGGATTTCACCATGTTGGCCAGGCTGGTCTCCATCTCCTGATCTCAGGTGATCCACTCACGTCAGACTCCCAAAGTGCTGGGATTATAGGCTTGAGCCACTGTGCCTGGCCAGGAGACAAGATTTAGAAGGAAGATAAAACAGAGTCTGCCCTACATGTTAGGTAAATAATTTTTTATTTCTGACTTTTAATCAGTTCATTTATACAACTGGACTAGAATCCCTGCCCTCCCTAACTCACAGGGCTTAGCTTTAGAATTTATTTAAATTTTTTAGAGACACTATGTTTCCCAGGATGGTCTCTAACTCCTGGTCTCTAACTCCTGGCCTCCAGTGATCCTCCCACCTTGGCCTCCCAAAGCACTGGGGTTTATCGCATGAGCCACCTTGCCTGGCAATTTTAGAATTATAAAGGGTGGTAACATCAGCCAGATGGTGGAATAGGAGGCTCCGGATTTTCTCTCCTCCTACAGACACATGAAATGAACAACTACACATGAATCAATTTTCTATGTGATAAATCTAGAATTATAAAGGGGAACAAAAAGGGCCCTTAACTATCATCTAGGTTTTTTAACTGTGGTGCCAGGGCTTCCTTGCTGTCTTGGGGGTCAGCTGCCGTCAGGATGGGGTCCAAATAGTCTGAGATCCTTTTCTCCAGCTTCAGTCAGTGCAGCTGTGCTTTGCTTTGAGTATTGGGTTTCTGTGTATGAATTAAGAAAAAAGATGAGGTTTCGATGCTAAAAGGTGAAGTTTGAAAAATCACTGGACTGGTCCAACCCTCCCACTTTGTAAATGAAGAAAATTGAGAGGCAGGAAGAGTAAGGAGATGACCTGCATGGGGTCAAGAATGAGTCAGTTAATGGGCTTTAAGAAGAGAATGGGTTTCCTATTATTGAAGACACATTTTCATGCTCATTTTCTTCTTCAGATCAATCAAGGGGTCCCCCGCCTTCTTTTTGGAGGAGTCAGGCTCCAGCCAGCCAGATCTTCCACAACACTTAAAAGACAAAGGATCAAAGTGAAAAAACAAATGCTAATACTCCCAACCCTCTGCCCACCTACTGGGCCCAAGAGGTTCAAAGCTTCAAACCAGGGTGGAAAAGCCCAGCCCCCTCCTGTCACCTGGGCTCTCTGCAGCTTCCGGGACACTCTCCAGCTCCCCCTTCCACATGGCTTTCTACAGCCACCCAGGCCTCCTGATACACTTGGTCCAAAGAGGCTCCCAGAGGGCTCTGACCCCTAAATAGTCCCCATACCATGACGACTGTGTGCCTGGAGTTAAGTGTGGTGGATAATGGCTCCGTCTGTTCAAAATACGTTTACAAGGTATAAGCAGAGAAAAGAATTGGAAAGTACACACACTTCAAACTGCTGAAGAATTTTGTGAAAGTGTTCTGTGTGTTTTTAGGCAAACCACTCCAGTTTTCTGGGTCTCAGCTTTCCACTTTTAGAAATGAGCAGCTGGAGAAGTTATTTCTAAGGCCCTTATCGGCTGACAAATGCCGCTCAGCCTTGTTGTTTTCTATTCTCTTAAGACATTCTTTGAAGAGAGTTTTCCCATGAGGAAAGCGCTTCAGAGAAGAAAATATACCAGGTACGTGTTCCTAGTGGAACTCATGTTTAGGACAGTTAGGAATGTAAGACTTTGTAAAAGATGGAAAGGGGATGTGGACAGAAGACTCATGCTGGGTCTGTATCAGGGATTTGCTGCTCCTTTTGAAGAATGTAAAGGGCCACTGTGCCAGGAGTTGGGCTCTGAGCCCTGTTGGGAATCCACGGAGGCCCATGATGGCTTGATCTGCTGCAGGCTGAAATTCACACCATGCCCGTCCCCTGGGAACTCTGACTCCCTTGGACTCCAGTAAAATTTGAGTAGGGATGCATCCGAAGATTAAGTAGCAACAAGTACAGAGTGAAAGATAGTCAGAGGGCACCACCTGTGCCTTGTGCTTTTGTTATTCCTGCTTTGAACAGTTCTCTTTTAATGCTAATAAAAAATGCAGATAAGTCAGTCATTTTTATGCTGTCATTCGAAGACCTTCCTCCAGGCAGGAGGGATGTATGGTGGGTCCACATACCAAATGGGTTGTTTATCCCATTTCTGACCTGATTAGTCAGTCCTGTACAATACTGGATTGTGACATATTTTGAATGCCACTGAAAATTCTAGGGCTTTTGACTTAAGGTGTTGGAGCGGAGAGACAAAAAGCCTCAGGAAGACTTCTTTTCATCAAAATTCAGCTAAGCACCTACTATGTGTCAGACTCTTAGACGTGCCTGCAGACCCCAAACATCAGGTCTGCTAGTGTGTTGTGTGGCGTTATCAAGAAGGAGCTATGATTTCCGAGTATTATCAGATCCAGTAAAGTACTCAGTGAGAATAAAGGCTGGAGAACTAACCCAACCAAACCCTAGTGCTCCTTAGGCTGCGATAATGCCATTCCCTGTTTTCTTCTGGAGGGCAGGATGTATTGGGCAGGAAGGAGAGTGGAGGAGAAGTCCACTTGGGCTGTATTCTACAAAATTATTTGCAATTATCTGAAAGGGAAAGGAATTGCAACATCAGGGAATCAAGTCCTCCTAACCTTTGCTTATCCAGAATTCCCTTCTTTACCTATTTTCTGAGAAGGAGTTACCTCTTTCATGAAGTTTTTGTTTTCAGATTTAAGAATGGACTTCACTCCCTTTTTTGCTTCTATTGCTATTTGTAAGGTCAGCTACTACAGTCTCATAGCACTTTAGTATATTTATCTATTTAAAATGTTGTCTTCCCCAACCAGACCTAGATCTTCTCTATGAAAGGACCAAGTCCATTTTATCTTTTCCTTATCAATATCTACGAGTGCCTGGTACATAATGCAGCTTTGTAAATACTTGTTAAATGAAAAAATGAATGACTAAATAAGTAAAAATGAATGAATAATAAACACATTTCTAGTCTCTGGCTCTCTGTAGGCGGCACTAAATTATGTTGCCTATTTGGCTCCTGGTGGCATTTGTGTTCTAGCCCCTGCTGTAGGTGATAATTAATTAAAATTAGGATCAGCTGGAGTGTTAGAAAATCCTGAAATACCTGTGGCTTAACAAGAACTGAAGTTTCTTTCTTTCTCATGTGAAAGTTTGAAAGAAATAGCCAGGCTTTGCATGGTATTCCATGGTTTGTTTCTATATTGCTGTGCATGACCTCCACTGCTAATGTCATTTATGACCCAAGATGATTACTCCAGCTCCAGCCATCACATCTGTATTCCATCCTGCAGAAAGGAAGAAAGAAGGTCAAGGGCACATTATCACTCTTTAAGGACACTGCTTAAAGTTGCACACTCCATTTCTATGTAAATCCTATTTATTGTAACAAGATTAAGTCACATGGCCACATCTTGCTTAGAGGACGTTGGAAGAAAGTTTTTGTTGTTAATAGCCACGTAAAATGTGAAAGTTACATTACCATTGAAGAATGATGATTGAAGAACAACACACAGTGTCTGCTATACTAACCATTTGAGGTTTTTTTGTTTTTGTTTTTTGGCAAGAGAATGGCCAGATGAAATCAATAGTATAGAAAGATCAATATGGTGGCCGAAAAGAAGAGATTAGAGAAAGAAGACACTGGAGTCAAGGACACCAGTAGGAGGCAGTTTCACAAAAGTCCAGAGAGATAAGAAGATGAAATAGGACAGTAGCAGCAGATGGGATGGCAGGGTAGATGCAGATAGATAAAGCTGTTTGGTAGTAAACTAGTCAATGCCTGGTGAATATGATTGGGGTGAGGAAAAGGAAGGAGCCTAGAATTAGGCTCCCTTTGTGATTGGTGCCCTTGGAAATGGAGCTGTCACTGACTGATTTTGGGAAATTCAGGAAGACCTCACAGGTGAAGAAGAGATGAGTACAGAGAGCATTGATTTTGATTTGGGACGCTTGAAGAGCTGAGCACTGACTAGAGTTTCCTTCTAGATCTAGGTAACCCCTAGAGTTTCCCAGAATGCACGCAACTGTAGAGGTTACTTGGATCAGTCAGTAAGAATGGACAGTTAGCCCAATTGGAATGAGTATAGCAGAGCAGGAAACATACATGGAGGGTGAGGGTAGGGTTATCTTCCTGTCTTCTCCCAGGTAGTCATTGTTCTATTAGAAGAGCCCCCATTGTCGTAGGGGCTGCCAACGAATTCTCAGAAGAGTTTGAAGATGGAAGTGGGTTTAAATTCTTGGTAATTAAAATGGAGGCTATCAGCATGTGCCTGGAGTCCTGCTGCTGCTGCAGAGGAAGTAGGGAGGGGTTCTCAAATCCACAGTCAAGCCTCTAGGCAGCATCCTGACTCCAGGGGGAGGTGCTGGGAAGCGGGGGAGGGGCAGCCACGTGCCAGCTGGCTGTGCCAAATGAGAGAGTCACACGCCTGGGGTTCTGCCATGTGTTTGTTTATTTGGTTTGGCTGATGTAAAACATACACACACAGACTCACAGCCTTAGGGCCTGTGTGCAGAGCCACGTTTAATCCTCAACTAAAATCAGGAACAGTGCAGGAAAAAAGAAGGAAGCCAAACTAGCAGAATACAACCAGGTAGCAGAGTCTGTTCATTCGTTCACTCATTTAGCAAATGAATACCAGGCACTGGGGGAATCATGTGAATACAAGGTGTCCCCAAGGAGCTCCAAGACAGGGTCTGAGAACAGAGACAAGAGAAGAGATCATTTTAGTACAAAGTGAAAGGTGCATGATTCAGATTTACAGTACAGCTCTGATCTGGTCATTTCCTGGCTCAAAATCTGACATGGGTTCCCCTCATATCTAACTAGGCTTTCATAGGCCTAATAATCACACCCTCAAACCTTCACTCATGCTCCAAGTTCACGGGAATTCAAGCAGCTCCAGGATCATCTGCTCTTCACTTCTGACCTGCTCACACTCTGTTTCTCCTGCTTGTTAGAGCCTTCTTTTTTCTGTTCTTTGTCACTTCCCACTCAGCCTTTAAGGTCAAATGTCATCATCTCCTGGTGATCATTCTCTGGGTCCTCACTACATGCCCTGCATCCTTTATTGCTGGCACTGCTCAACTGCTACTTTCACCTGCACATCTCCCCTCGGTGGCCTGTGAGCAACTCCAGCAGATATGGATCTTGTCCACATCTGTATCCTGGCAGCTAATCGATGCCTGGCACAGAAACACTCTTAATAAATGCCTGTCCAAATGAACGGACATAATTTAGTGCCACTATGGATAGCCTCAATGTGCCATAATTAAAATACACTTGGATTCTGGAGTCAAACCCTGGGCTCTGTCACCTCCACCTTACTATTCCCTTCCCTGAACCTCAGTTTTCTTATTCTTCAGCTTAAGCTGACAATATTTCTGAGTATGTCTTATATGAAAACACTTTCTTTGGTGTGTGTTCACCTTTCTTTCTTTAATGTGATAAACATGGAGTGTTTATTTATTACTTTTATGATTATCCTTCTAAGAAAAATACAAGGCCCTGCTCTGAGGATTGAAGACACAATCCACTAGGCAGGAGAGATGGCTAAGTTCAAAGTCTTGAGAAGTGCCTCTCATGGACACCCCAGAATGCCCATCTCCAGGTAACCACCGGCTAATATGGCCTTTCAGGTCATTATAAAGGTGCATTTGATAACATGAAAGAGTGAAAACATTCTATAAATTCATCAAGTTTGTTTTCTTGATGTGATACATTTAAATGTTTCGATATATAGTGTTTGGGACTCTAGTTAGGTTGGGCTGCATTTTAGTCAGTTTGGCTACCACAACAAAATATCATAGATGGAGTAATTTATGAACAATAGAGATTTATTGTTCATGGTTCTGGAGGCCGTGGAGTTCAAGATCAAGGTGCTGGCTAATTCGATATTTGGAGAGGGCTCTCCTTGCTGTGGCCACATTTTTTCAGTGTCCTCACATGGCAGAAGGCAGGAGGGGAGTCTCTTTTTATAAGGATGCTAATCCTAACCTGAGAGATGCATCCTCATGACCTAATTATCTCCCAAAGGCTCTGCTTCCAAATACCATCACATTAGGGGTTAAGGCATCAACATATGACTTCTGGGAAACACAGATTTCTATAGCAGCCTCCCTTGGTATCCTTGCTGTAGGTTCCACAGACATTAGGTGTGGGCCTTGGATGATGGAAGTGCAGGGGAGTTAGCTTCCCATGGGGGCATCCCTGACCAGCAAGAAAGGGAAAGGGAAAAAGAAGGAGCCAAATACATAAATACCCAGTTAAAAGAAAAAACTTTAGACAAATTAAACTTTACAGAGTTTAATTGGGCAAAGAACGATTTGCGAATCGGCCAGCCCCTAGAACCAGAATAGGTTCAGAGCTACTCCACATGGTCGAATATTTATGGACAGAAAAAGGAAAGTGACCTAGCGAAACCAGAAGTGAGGTACAGAAACAGCTGGATTGGTTACAGCTGGGCCTTTGCCTTATTTGAACCTGCTTTGAACAGTCAGCTGCCTGTGGCTGGCTGAGACTCTGCTACTTATTACAAGAGTAGGTTACAGTATATTTACACATAAAGTTAGTTTACAATTTACTATGTATGGAGAAACCTTTAGGCCAAACTTATAATATATATGGAGGCAGCTGTAAGCAAACTTAATTCCCCAACTCCTTCCCTTCTCTCCCCTTCCTTTCTCCACCAGCCTTAGAGGTGCTTTCTCCTTGCAGATGATCTAGAGAAATTCTAAGTGCTGCAGCTTACCTACCCAGCAAGTTGCTGTGTCTCAGGGAGGATCATAGGGAGGTGGCAGCCAGCTGCTGTGCATCACATTGCATCTTTTCTTGCCTCGTTTCCCTTTTCAAGTCATTCTCACCACTCCTGGGCCTTATCCTCAAGGCCCTGGTTTTTCTTCTCCCAAATGTCAGCACTTTAGCCTTGGGCTTTGCTTTCTCAAGGACTAAGAGTTAAGAAACTGTCTCTCTCACTTACTGGTTATGACTTTGAAGCAGGTCACTTGACCTCTTGTGCCTCAGTTTTTTCCTCTTTAAAATAGGGATAAATGATAATAGCTCTCATAGAGAGTTCCTGCGAAGAGAAGACTAAATGAGTTACTAATACGTCAATTTACTGCTCATAACTGTGAGCTTTTATAATTCTTTCTTCAAGGATACTGTATTAGTTTGCTTAGGGCTGCCATAACAAAATACTACAGATTGGGTGGCTTAACCAACAGGAATTTATTTTCTCATAATTCTGGAGACTAGAAGTCCAAAGTCAAGGTGTTGGCAGGGTTGGTTTCCTCTGAGGCCTCACTCCTTGGCTTGCAGCTGGCTGTCTTCTTGCCATGCCTTCACATTGTCTTTTCTCACTGTGTGCTCATCCCAGGTGCCTCCTTTTCTCTTCAAATTTCCTCTTCCTGTAAGGACACCAGTCAGATTGGAGTAGAGCCCACTCTGATGGCCTCCTTTTAACTTAATCACCTATTTCAAGGGCCCATCTTCAAATACAGTCACATTCTAAAGTACTGGGGCTTCAACATATGAGTTTTGGAGGAACGCCACGTAGCCCAGCATAGACACTCTTAAGTGCTACCTCTATGTAGGGTGACCAACTCAACTCGGTTTGCCTTGGATTTTCCTGGTTTTAGTACAGAAATTCCGGCATCCCAAGGAATCCCTCAGTCCTGGGCAAGCCAGGAAGACTGGTTACCCTAGCTCTTTCTGAAGCCTTACCCAAGTCTTTTGCAATATGTAAGGACTAGAGGAACCCAATACGTATCTAGAACTCCATCCTTCCCAGTGGACTTTGAGAGCCATTAACTTGCTTAATCCTGACTTCAGCCTTGCGAGGTAGATGGGGGAGGAAAAAATATTCCAGTTACATAAAGGAAGAAATAGGCTCAGAAAAATTCACCTTGGCTCCCTTGGCCCTGTTTATCTTTCTCTGGGTTCTTTCATTACTAGGTGCTTCCAAGACCAAGAAAACCAGGCAATCATAGTAGATGCATCAATACACCCTTTCCCAAGGGCCTAGACGAGAGGTAAATAACCAGGATATATCAGTGAGTGAGTCCTGAAATTTCTCGAGTGCTATTTGAATTAAAGAAATTAAACAGACAATCATACCTATACTACTTGGGCAGCCATGATAGGTGGGCCACAGTCTGGGCCTTAGAGCAAATGACTCTGGCTGGAAAACTGGAGGGTGGGAGGGGACAGGGAGAGATACAGGCCGTGTTTGAGGATCTGCTCTGAAAGGCAGGGAGGGAAACCATTGATTAGTGAATTTTATTTGATCTGCTCAAGGATCAAAGGGACATATACCAAGTGGGAAGATAAAAGTTGACCTGGAAACCCTGTGTCCCAGCCTGCTGGGATCCAGTCTGCCTTAGGCCCATGGGTCAGACTGGAGGACTCTTATAGGAATCATGGGCAAGACTGCAAGCTCACTTCTTCCTCCACCTGACCCCTGACCCCTCCCCTACCCATTCCCTTTAAGAAGATCTTTCTCTTGCCCCTTGGGCACTCTCCAGGGTAAGAAGTGCTCAAGGTTAAAAGGAGGCCCAGAGATCAAGCATTAATTATTTCTGGCCTTTGAAGAACATGGAGAAGCCACCAGATGATATGTGATGAATGCTATGATTCAGCTGAGCTTGGAAGACTGAAGGTATACCACTGAGAAATCCCTAAACCTTCCCTGTGGGGACAGAGGAAGGCAGCCCAGTTTATACCTCAAGGAATACATTGATAGAGGAGATGGTTTCTGATTTTCTTTTGGGGGGAGGGAGAGGAGAAGCACATGCACAAAGCTAAAGAGGTGATTAACACCATGATACAGTAAGGACCAGCCAATATTAACTGAATATCTAATCTGTGCCAGGCAGGACCTCCACCATCTCATGGAATCGCAATGGCATTCAATATGGTGGCCCTGGGATTCTTCCATTTCATAATGGAATGAGAGAAATGATGCTAACAAAGGTTGGGTAACTCATCTGAGGTCACACCTCAGATGAGTTATATATGGCAGAGCTGGGATGTGAACACAGATCTGCATACTTGAAAGCCTGATTTCTCACCAGTGAAGGTGTGGTTATATCCATGTTTTCAAAAGTTCCCTCTGGTTGCTGAGGGTAGACTGGAGGAGCTAGAAGTAGTGTTTGAGGGACCAGTTAGGGCTGTATCACAATAGTTTCAGGTAACTGATATAATCCCCTAACCCACAAGATCAGGTGTACAAAAATGAGGCGGATTTTCTATAAACTTGAAGGCAAGACCACTGTTGGTGGATTTTTAATCTTAGTTCCAGTATTTCTCCATCTCTTCCTTCTCTCCATGGTAGCACCTAAGTTCTATATGAGGAAGGGATTATATAGCATCAAGCCATGGAATGAGGATGGATGAGAGTTGGAGTTGGGGGCTGGTGAGGGCTATCATCTATTCATACTGTGACATCCAGGATCCTCCTGGTCACTTTTTCACTAAGGTCATCATGTGGCCTTTTCATTTTCTAGGCAGGGAGGTCTAGACTCTACTTTTTTGAGGTCTCTCTAGCTGTGCTTTGTGGGAAATACAATAGGTCTGAATTAGGTCCTAAGCCTAGATGTCCGAAGCAACTATGCCTAACCTTCCTGTTCTGTTCCCTGGCAGCTAACAGGAGACTTCTGGAGGTTGCCATCTTTCCAGGCCGAAGACGGAAAGTGGAGCACAGGCTCTCTTTGTTTTCAGATCCTTGAAATAAAGGGGAGAACTGTCCCCTGCTTCCCAACTTTGGGCTCAGCCTAGTCAGGCAAGGGACAGAGACTCTTCTCAGAGGTCCACATAGGTGTTCACTTGATTAATTTTCTCTCTATCTGCTAATTCTATCAGCTATTTAAACTTTATGCTTTATATAAGTATTCTTTCTAGTCTATTGTTCAGGCTAGGATTTTGGCTGTTGCATCAATAATTAATTTGCTTGTTTCTCTTTGTATTTCTGTTATAGCTACTTTTCTCTCAGGCAATGGATGCTCATGCTTTATGTTCTAGTTTGAATGCAAGAAAGACCATGGATGTGTAGAAATAATAATGGGAACAAAAGCACTGGGGTTAATATTTCAAATTATGATTCTGTTATACATACAGGATATCTGAAGGTCTGGATCATGACAGTGGCAGTAGGGGAGGCAATGAGGGAGTAGATTAGAGAGAGCTTCGAGGATCAGAATCCAAATGTTTTGGCGACTGGTAAAATCTGGATGAAAAGGAAGAGAGATGTTTTCTGTGTCTCATTCAGGTATTGTTTAGCTTCTCATGAGTTTTATCACCTTGCCTAGAATCAGCCACCATCTGCCAGGGTAGGCTGTGCTGGGTCATATCATATAGAGCTGAATCAAGAGTACCAAATTACTGAGGACTTACATGATATCTGACCTCCTTTTGTTGTTTACTTAGGCACCTGATGTTTTCTGAAATGAATAGACATGAAAGCCTGCTGGGGAATTGCATGGAAATCAAGATGACTTAACCCAGAGTCCATTTCAAGGCTAGGATGCTAGAGGACTCCAACAGTGGAGTAGGGAGGTGAAACAGATCCACTCATATCCAATCCTTTGCATGATCAATCCTGCAGTAGGACTGCTGCTCAGTTGGGACTGATGAGAGCCTGGAAGAGGAAAAGACAGCGCTAAGCATAGCAAGGAAGCTGCTATGGAAGACTCAAATGTTAAAAGGGTGGGCATAGTAAAGTGATTGGTTCTGCTTAGAGGAATCTAGATCCCCACATTTGAACTTCCACGGGAGTCTCAGAAGAACAAGTGCCAGGCGAGCTTGCCACAGAGGCCAAGGCAGTGAATGTCAGTCATATCACAGTCAGCAAGATGAGGAGAAGACTGAGATGCAGGGTAATAACTCCAATCCATTCATAGGAGCCGTGCTTATCTTAAATCATTGACAATGAGATGAGGATCATGTCAGCCTTCACACCTTTGATGATGATCCCTGGCAGCAAGCACAACACATAGAACTGGATTCAGTAACTACAGATTCCATCGACCAGGACTAGTAAAGTGAAAGGCAGAAATTGGGAGGAGGTGCTTCTTTCTTACTTATGTGGTTGTATTGAGTATGTGCACGTATGTATAAAATCTCATAAAGCTGTCTTAGGAACAAGCCAACATGCTACAGTGGAGGAGATCTTTGGAGCATTGGCCTACATGGGCAGAGTGCTCAATGGACTCTGCTTTGTACAAGGCATGATTTGTACCACCACCGCTATTCCTGTTTCAGAGCTCTGTTGAATTGTTCCAAGCCTGAATTTCTATGTCAGTTCCTTGTCTATAGTACTTGACTAACAAATGCTAGTTTCTGAAACCTGCTTTGGTTCTAGAATTTATAGAGGGCTTTTTCTTCCTGTTTTCTTCCTTGTTTTTACTGTGATTGATATATTATCTTTTACTGTGGAAACATTCACAGGCTGATTGAAGAGAAGATCTGAAATTAATAGGCAGCAAGCATACAAGCCATTGTTTTATAAAGGTAATACCTGAAAGGGGTATTGTCCATTGTTCAAAGTAGCCCAGAGATATTGGTTAAATCTTCCATCATGGAGTCCTCACGGGATCTGGAAATCCTGTTTGAATTACTTGTTTATCTTCCTTCAGGCCAAATTAGTTGGCATTCCATATCTGTGGGTTCCACAACCAACCCTGGATCGAAAACATTTGAAAAAATAATAATATAACAATGAAAAATAATACATATAAGAAAACAATACAGCAACTATTTCCATAGCATTTATATTATATTAGGTATTATAAATAATCTAGAGATGATTTAAAGTATATGAGAGAATGTGTGGGAGTTATA
Source organism: Cacajao melanocephalus (assembly GCA_963573385.1). Lineage (NCBI taxonomy): Eukaryota > Metazoa > Chordata > Mammalia > Primates > Pitheciidae > Cacajao > Cacajao melanocephalus. Next base: position 68,244 of record CAUYLG010016630.1, on the reverse strand, counting down.
TGCAAATACTATACCATTTTATATGAAGAACTTGAGCATGAACAAATTTCAGTATCCGCAGAGGTCCTGGAACCAATTTCCCATGCATGCCATCACACAAAGACTAGTTAGAAACTTTTGCCTGGATATGGCACCCCTGGCTTTTTAGAAGTGCCTTTGAGGTTGGTCTAACATATTATTAACTTTTAAGAAAAACCTCTTGAAGTAGGTAGAGGGTATGGTAGTATTTTTATTTAACATAGAACACTGAGGTCCAAAGAGGACTAGTGTTGCTTGCTGCAGGCCACATCAATGGTCTCATCCATTTGTTCATTCATTCATCTAAATTTTATTGCTTGCCTAGCCTAGCATGTTCCAGGCTCTGGGCTTGGTACTCACTGTACTGAAAGAAACAAGATCCAGTACTGAGCCTAGTTGCTCACAGTCTAGTGAAGGAGACAGACACACAAAAGAACATTATAAACCAATTAATTTACTCAACAAATATTTATTGAGATCTTACTTGATGTCTGGTACTGGGGACATAGCAACAAGCAGGTCAAAGTCCGTGCTCTCACGTTCGGGAGACACAGATAATAAATGAGTATATAATATGTTAAGTGGTGATAAGTACTATGAAGAAACATCAGGAAGGAAAGGGGACGGAGTGCGGCAGGTATGGAACTGTGGCATTTTGGATAGGCTAGATAAGGCCCCTCAGATAAGGTGGTATTTGGGAGAAAATTAAACGTGGTGAAGAAATAAGTCCCAGGAGTCCAGGGAGGGGGAACATCAAGTGCAAAGATCCTGAGGCAGGAGCAGGCCTTGTGTGTTGAAAGAACAGCAGGAAAGGCAGCAGGGCTGGAGGGGAACAAATGAGGGAGGATGAAGGAGCAGATGAAGGCATAGAGAGAGAAAAGGGCCAGGTTGTGGAGATGGAGGTCCAGCAGGCATGGTAAGGACTTTGGATGTTTTTAAAAAAGATTGGAAGCCACAAAAAGATTTTGAGCAAAGAATTGACGTGACTAAATGATGTTTTGACAAGGTTACCCCGTAACTGTGCTGTGAATGGACTGTGAAAGTTAAGAGCAGAAGTAGAGTGGCCAGTTTGGAGAGTATTGCAAATGGGCCTGGGGAGAGGTCATGGTGCCTGGTACCAGAGCAGTAGTCAAGGAAGCAATGAGAGATGAGATTAGGGATATTTCTTTAATACATTCGCTGACATTTTGGTATTGGCTGTGAGAAAAGGAGAGGAATACACAAAAATGTGGGCACACTGAAGAAAGTTGCTGCCATTGGTCAGGTTTGCTGGGGAACAGTTTCTAAGCTTTTTAAGATTTGAGTGCAGGAGGTTTGTTGGGGTGCATTCTTAGAAATAACACCTTTGAAGCAGTGAATACAGCCCAGAGAGGGAAAAGATGTGCTGGGATGCAGTTACAACAGAGGGTGTAGCTGACCACACAGGAAGCCTGGGAACTGGAACAACCCTTTCTAATTGTCCCATTTGAACACAAGGGCCAGACCTTTGTAGCCCCGCATCAACCAGCCATTATGAGTGGGACACTGCCCCAGGGATGAGGCATAACCATGGGTGAGGCGGCTTCTTTTTGCTGAGCAAGTCCTGGAGAGAGATTCTCCTGTGACTCAAAAGCACCCAATACTACTGGCAGCCTGGGTCCTAAAGGGTGACTGGGTGGCACACCACACACACTGTCTACTGCAAATGCCCACTCCAGTCTAGGTAGGGAAGGGTCAGGGAGGACTTCCTGGAGGAGATGATACCGATGGTGGTTTCAAAGCACCCCGTGCTACTTTTCTCAGTTATGTGATTTTATCATGAGCAAGAAGGTGCTTGAACACTACCCTAACTCAAATACCCTAATTAGGCTCATTTGTTCAATCTTCAATGAAACTGAACTCTGACGTTAATTGCCTTTTAAACTAAAGCATTTTCAGCTCCCCAAATTATAACAAATTCCTCTGATTTATAGCTAGGCCATTACATTTTTTTAAAAAAAATTATTGATTCAGAACATATATTCATTCAGAGCATACAACTGAGGCAAAATTGATATTCCAATTGGTTCAAATTTCTGGCAACCAAATATTCCTCAATAAACAGAATTCTAGCATGCTGATATTTTTAATAGCTCTTATTGACAGAAATCCCTTTGAAGAGCTAACATAAATCCTTTTTGATACAACTTGGGACATTTCATCTAGATTTTTCTGCAGAGGAGTTGGAGAATGACTGGCAGCCGGATCTATGTGATAGGCTATTACTGCACTTAAAGCCTGTTTATGAGGATGATTCTCATCAGTTTGAGAGGAAAATGTTAGCTTTAGACCCTGGAAACTGGCAGAATATATTATAAAATGTATGCCCAGTGGATAAGCAAACACGTATATGTGTGTGGTTATGTATTTGCATCTGTAAGTATGTATAGTGCTGTGTGTATATATCCATACACATATGTAGGCAAGTATGATGAGTATTAGGAGAATGTGTACATGAGTAATTTTGTTTGTGTTTGTGTGAGAATCTTTAAGTGTAGGGATATGTTTATAATGTCTATGCAAGTGATTCAGGTGTGTGAATATATTTAGGTTTGTGCATGTGTATGCATGAAAATAAACACACATAGGCATGTCAACAGTTCTTCCCAGTGACATGAAGTAATCAGTTATCATGGTTCCATGGCAAGAATATAAATGCCAAGGTCAGGTTTCTTGCCTGCATCAACATTACTCTAGTGATCTTGCTCCAGACATTTTCCTTAGGGGCCTCTCTGTTTCTTCTCTCTCTTCCCACCAGGGGTGCAGGCCCAGAGGGGCCTCAGACAGCTTCCTGGCCTTTGGAGTTGTGCTCTGATGTCTGCCCCAGGAGCCTTGGCCGTGGCAGTCTTGTCATGTTGGACTCTGCTGTCACTGCCAAAGTGACAATTGATGATCAGAAATGTAGCTGCCCAGAAACCCAACTTCTGTGCGGAGCCCTTTGATCTGCCCAGGCTTGGAGTGGAGCGGAGACTGGCACAGGAGCCTCTGATGGGGCCAGGCCAATGAGGGGGCTGTAGCCTGGTCCTACCCAGTCCCTGCAGCCTTTGATGCCCACCTGCCATGCAAGGATCAGGCTACAGAAACAGGCTAGTTGGGGTAGGAGCCAGCCACACTACAACTCTGCTCCTCAGCTTCAGTGGAAAATCACCATCTGGGTGTTTGGCCTGGTGATGCTTGGATCTCTGGGCTACAGAAGCCAATTCTTAGAAATATTGTTCTTGCAACCACCCATCTATCGATTCAGCTAGTATTTATGGAAAACTTACAGAGTCAGCAGAGCAAAGTTATTATATGCACAGCCTTTCGAGTCAGAATGCTTGGATTAAATTTGGCCACTTATTAGTTGTTCCAACTTGGGCGAGTTAAATAACTTGCATGCGCCCCTCTGTGTCTCCATTTTCTCATCTGTTATGAGGTTGTTACGAAGACCAAATTAGATAGTGCAAATAAGGCGCCTGATACCTATTAAGCCTTCACAAATGTTATCTATTATTATTGCAGGGGGGCTGCATGGTTGAGTGGAGAAGTCTTATCTGCTCTGGAGCCCTGTGACTTGGGTTCAAATCCCAGCTCCAGATCCCGGCCCCATTATTTTCCAGTTAACTTGTCTCATGGGGTTATTATGAGGAGTAAATGAGCAAGTATATATAAAGTGCTTAGAAGAGTGTGTGGCACTGAATAAGTGCTTCCTATAAGTTAGTTTTTAATAATGATAATGACTTGATACAAGACCAGCCTGGGCCAGAGGCTATGAAGTTCTTTGTCTCCAGAATAATCTTCAATTTATTTATTTATTTATTTTTCTGAAAGATCAGATCTACTCCTATAATTTTGACTGCTACTCTCTGACTCCCAAATCCCAGATTCAATCATGTCACTTTTCTGCTTAAATTCCTCTAGTGGATTCCACTTTCCAGAGATGATTCCGAACCACTTAACATAGCATTCGAAACTCTCTGCCATCTGTCCTCTGCTGATCTCCTCAGCATTGTAACTCATAACCCTTCTTGTTCCTACCTCCCACATTCACTGCCAAGCATACTGAGAATGCAGGTTCCATGCACCTTGATGTGCTTGTGTCCCTTACCTAGAATGCCCTTTCCTCCACTGTCTGCCTGTGAACTCTTTCTGTTCCTCCAAGACTCAGATCTCAGGTCCTTCCTATATGAAACCTTTTTCAAAAAAAACTATTCCCTACACAGTAGAGTTAGGCATTACTTTTTTCATGCTTCTGTCTTAGACCCAGGACATACCTTGGCTCCTGTGACATGTTAGGACACTTGCTGGTCTACTCTCCTTATAGATTGTGAGCTCCTAGAGTGGAACCCTGAACCATCCCACTCTAAATCATCAGTATTAAGCACAGTGCCTGCCACCTAGTAAGCACTCCATAATCATCTGCTGAGCAGATTAAGCCAATCTATCTCTCCCACTTCTCAGGTCCACCGACCTCCTGGACAGCTTCCCCTTGGAATCCCATGGCTCCTCAAATTCACCTGATATATGGTATTCCAATATCACTCTCCCACAAGCTGTTCCTTTTTAATTCAGTGAATGCCACCATCCATCCATCCATCCATCCAATCTCCAGATATGGAACTGGAGGGTCATCACTGAAGTCCTTGCTCATAGTCATTACATACCCATTCCAAGCCATTTTGATGTATTGGGACACCAAAAACCCCAAGATTTTTTTATTTGACTCCTTAAATGTTTCTTCCATTTTTCTTTCTTCTCCATTTGCATCCCCACTTCCACTCTGGATGTTGCCTATGGAAATCTTCTCACATTCCTCCAGGACTTGAAAAGTTTCCCATCATTTCCAGGATGCCATCCAAACTCCTTGGTAGCACTTATAGGGTCCTTCAGGGTCTTACCCCTGCTTTACTCTCCACAGTTACATCTCCTCATTGCATCCAGTGCTCTTGTCATGCCCCAAAACTCATCCTTCCAGAATATGCCAACCTTTACCCACCACTAGCTCACTGGACAGTTGTTCCCTGGACTCCTTGGAACGCCATTCTCCCACTTCCTCCCCTAGAATATACTTCCTCTTCCTAGAAACAGCAAAAATGCCACCTCAGGACATCTTTCCAGACTATTCTTCTATATCCTCCTGCCACCTTCTGCTACGGCCATGCTGAGTCCATTGTTCCCTCCTGGGTGCTCTCACAACTCTTAATGATCAGCTGACCATACTGTATTGTATCTATGCATTTTAAAGAACGTGCTTATCCCCTGTCTAGACTATGAGCCCCTTGAGAACAATTGTGTGAACTTATGTTAATAATTCTGTCTGACTCTTAAGTTCTTAATTTATCAAATGGGGATAATGTTAGCCATACCTTCTTGGCAGGGCATTGTAAGGATGAAATGACACAATGCATGACAAGGGTCTGGGCTTAGAAGAGGCATTCAGTAAACAAGCGTATATTTATAATCTTGCTGGCAGGAACCATGCCTGACATGAGGGGGTTCCAGAGATGAGAGCCCAGAGAGCACCCAATCACCCCAGCTGAGTTTTCAGCAGCTTAATGGTGCTTTCAAGTAGACTTAGTGAAATGGCTCCATTAATTTCTTCAACTCTCTACAACTGAGTGACTTTGCACTTGTTATCTTGCCTCTTTGTATTTCAGCTTCCTTGTTTGAAATATGGAGATAGTAATACTATACTTACCTCACAAGGAAGTTTGTTACGAGAATCAAATAAAGTGCATGTAGGTATTTGTGTTAGCTATTGTTATTATTAATAAGTGAACAATCATGGAGTAGATGGATCTATGCTTGAATAATGCTTCATAAATAAATTATTAGCATCTTAAAGGGGCTACTTAAAGATACAAGTATTTGAAGAGATAGAAACTGAGAGATTCAAATCCAGTGGCAGCAATGGTTGCAAAGAGTTATAAAGGTGAGCCATGAAATCCCAGTTCAGAATGGAGAATTCCTACCCTGCTGGCAGGGCTTGAAAACAGATGGGTGAGATATGTAGCCCATCAGGTAGCTCAAACCTAGAGAAGGTTAGGAAGACTTTTTTGGTAATGCTAAAATGGTGCTAGTCCCCTCCCTAATTCTGAAATTAGGGTCAGGCCTCACTTCCACTTCCCATTCCTAACCCCTCCCCATCACAACACCCTGTGATGAACAAAGTGCCTGTGGGTGTTGGACTGTGCTCAAAAGCTCTGGCTGATGCTAGTCTTTCCTAGCCCTCACCTTACCCAGCCAGCATCGTAGTTGAATTCTGGGCATGGATGTGCCAGACTTCATGGATCACATTAACAGCTTCACCACTATGAGGCTAAGACCCAGGGTGTGTGTGGGGAGTTACTTAATCTTCTTGAATCTCTGTTTCCTTACCTATAAAGTAGAGATATGAGTAGCAATCTCATAAGGTTGATGTGAGGATTACATTATAGAATGCATATAAAGATCATTGTTTGGTATATAATAGCTATTCAACAAATGCTAGCTATTTCCATTAGTTGTCTGACAGCTACCATGAACTTTCTCCTGGAACCAACAAAAAACCAGCTAGTTCATATGGCAAGATACTTATCCCCACTTCTTGTTAAGTGGGACATAGTGTATCCTGAAGGCTACATCACTTTCAGCACCTTACTAGACCATGTCTCAAAGAAGAACAATGGCTAAAATCCACTTTCTGGCATGCAAAAGTTCCCAACACAGTCCTCATCTCCCAGCTGTATCTTCAGTGACCTTCATTCCCACACTTGACACCTCATCTCAACTGGGCTTTTCCCAATGATCCTACCCAGCCCTGCCCTTTCTTATCCCTGGGCTCTCCTCACCTCACTTTGCCTTTCTCAAATTCCACCTCTTCTATGAAGCTTGTTTGTTTTTTCTAATGAGAGGAAAACATTCTTTCCTTGGTCTCTTCCCACTTCACCTTTCCATGTGTATCTCATTCCTACTTCTTATTCTGGCCATCCACACTTACTGAATGCAAGCTTCCTTAGGGAAAATGTTTCAGCTTAGTCATTGCTATATCCCTGACATAAGTCCCAGCACATAGGTTTTGACATATGACATTTTCCTTTTCATTATATACCCATCAAGGAGAATTTGTGAGCTACCCACTTTCCCCAAATTTCTCTGCTTTGAGAAAAATAAAGCAGTAGGGGATAGGAACAGCCACCTAGCTAATGGTGGCACCTGGAAGTCTGGTCTCTCTCCAACCAGCACCTGAGAGAAGGACTTACTTATAAGGAGATAATTCCAGTAAGCAGAGATTGGGGAGAAAAAGTCAACATAACGGTGTATTATTGAGGTTGCCGCTTTGGGCCTCAAGGACTATATTCTGCTGCAGGCTTCTGAGTGGTGTCTAGACAACATCCCAGGATGATTCATCTGAGGGACAGGAGGCTGGATGATTTACCTCTCAGTTCCCATACACCCTCCATTTAGGTTTGTTCACTGGAGGTCAATATTTCCTCTACACTTCCAGGTTCTGCATATGTAAAGACCAAGTAGCTTCTCATGGAGGCCTTAGGTCCTAGTGAAAGTGAATAGATGTGTAGCCTGTGGTTCAGGTAGGGCCTGGCAGGTGTGAAAGGAGTCTGAGCTTGTATAGAAGTATCTACTGAAGCTGTGACTAAAGTCAGGGGTGGGCTCAGGGGAGGTGATATAGAGCCCTATCTTAGGTCAAGATTCCTGGAAACAGACTCTAGGAGAAAGTGCATTGGTTTATTGGGCAGTGTTGTGAAGAATAACTCAGAGGATAACGAAAGCAGAGTTGGACAGAGGCAGAAATTGAATGGTAATACACTTGCAACAGGGTATCCGCCAATTCCAGAAGGATCCCTGGAGCTGGGATGGTCCTTCAGAGATGTTCCAAGTAGAGACAGGATGCCTCCATGTTGGTACCCTCCACACCAACCAGTCATTGAATGTGTCTTGCCCTAGGGAGGGGGCATAAACTAGATTTTCCCTTCTACAAATAGCAATTCCAAGGAAAGAGGCTCAGCAGAAGCCATCAGCATGTGACACTGTCAGCAGCTGGAGAAATAAGAACTTTAGTCATAAAGCAGGAGCCCAGTTGGTGCCTACAGAATCCACTGCAGACACCAAAGACTTCTCCAGACTCAATACAGGAGGCTTGGTTGAATAAACTCATTGGGTTTTTTTTTTTTTAGTAACTGTTATCATCTCTCTCTTCTTCCACTCATTCTAGATTTCCCTCACCCTTGGTAAACACTTCAGGTTGTTTTCCCTGAGCAATCTAGACTGAGTGATTTTGGAGATCTAGACTTTCATCTCAGAGGAAGCTGATCTTAGTAGTCTTGCTCTGGTTAGGCCTTGAATGCTGCCACTGTTGATTCGCCATTTCCACTGGTTGTAGAAGAACCAAAAGACACTCCCTATGAACTTTCTGAGTTTTGGCCACATTTCTCTTTGCCCTCACTTTATAGCTGCAACCTAGGTGCCTCCAGCAGGTCCCATTCCTTTTCCTGCTGCTCTACCTGAGGAGGAACTCAAAGTGACCTGGTGAAAATCACAGCTTCAACTTTAGTGGAATACTTGCTGTGTCCCCTGGTGAAAATTCTCTTTCGCTAGGAAACAGAACTATTAATCCAGGAGAAATTAAGGTTGTGGGGATGGGAAACAAAAATTCTGCAGGTGAGTCATAAGAGTGAGAGAGGCCAGTTCTACTTTCACATTTTGTTCCTAGACTACTGGATCCAACAGTGAGCTCAGTCATGGCCCTAAAAAATATCAAATTTTCATCTCTGGAATCAGAAAATGTAATCTTATATGGAAAAAGTGTTCTATAGATGTGATTAAGTTAAGGATTTTGAGATGGAGAGATTACCCTGGATTATCCAGGTGGGTTCTAAATGTAATCACGAGCATCTTTAGAGGGGCAGCAAGAGAAGGCATGCATACAGAAGAGAAGGCAATGAGAAGTGCATGGCAAATGTTGAAAAGATGTGGCCACAAACCAAGGAATGCTGGCAGGAACCAGGAAGCTGAGAGAGGCAGGAAACAGATTTACTTCTAGAGCTTCTGGAAGAGGCATGGCCCTGCCGACACATAGACTTTAACTCAGTGATGCTGATTTCAGACTTCTGGCCTTCAGAACTGTGAGAGAATACATTTCTAAGTCACTAAGTTTACGACAAGTTTTTATGGCAGCTGTGGGAAACTAATACAGAAACACAGCATAATATATTGCTGTTTGTTTTATGCTTATACCTCATACCAGAAAACAACAACCTCGACCCCCAGGGTTTTGCTCCAAACTGGTGCCTAGCTGAGTGTTTAATGGGCTGTTCCGTTATTCCAGTAGACCTGTATTCACTGATTCATCACCAATATTTATGAGAAAATACATCTTTATACAGATTTTGGCAGCAACATTTCTGAGCCCACCAGATCTGAGGCTATGAGGACTGGTATGAATTTATATAAGATGCCTCTTCCCCAAGATTCAGAATGACCTTGCTAGGCCACAGGTTGACAAAGGGCAAATGGAAACTTGGGCCAGAATCTATCTTTTACTTGGTTCACTTTCTCTGCAGAATGCTCAGATCAAGTAGGTTTCTGATTTTTTAGCTATAGAAACATGCCTGATGATAGCTGTTTCAGTTTTAGAAGTTTATACTTTGCATATGGTCTATTTTAAACTCAGATACCATGCTGAATTAAGAAGTAAAACATCTGAACCTCAGCAAGACCCTTTGTTTTCGCTTTTCTTTCTTCCCTGCTCCCCCTCCCCCATGTGGGAGGATCTTTATAGCTTAAATCTTCCTCTGCAAAGTAAAATGAGTCCATTTATTCTACCAGTCAACAGAGCCTGGGCCTGCCTTCCTCTGTAGCACAGAGCACATGTCCTCCTTGGCAAGGAGAGAAAGAAAGGATATTGAATACTTTTATTCCCCGTCTGTTTGATAAAAAAGCATGTTTGTTTTTGTTCATAGATTTAAAGCCCAAAATGGGCCAGTACTGTAAATAAAACATGCAATCTCATTTGAAAAATTTATTACAAGGAATTTTGTTTATGATTTCATGTTCTCCAGTAATAATTAATTGGAGGTCTTCTGTGGTCCCCACAGACCAACAATCATTCAGACTGTACAGAAAGGCGATCCAACACAAGCTCTCTCCTGTCTCTAATCCATGACCAAAGGCACCATCTCTGTTTTTACTACCACTTTAGCTTACATCGAGGAAGTTGAATTCGTACTATGACTTGCCTGTTACATTTTGGGGGGCATGTTCACTGTCTGTGTATGACGCTGATGTCAGAACACACTCTTGGGAATCCCTCAGGTCAGGAAACTCTACCTTTAAACTATACTGAGAGTTTGGATCATGGCCCACCTGACTTCTCAAGTGCCGAGAATGGAGGGTTGTTGAAACTGTTCGATCTAAGGAAGGAAACTCTCTTATATACGCATATCCATACCCACGTAAATACAGTTGCTCCTCAAACAGTGAAGGAGTGAGGAGTGCTGGCCCCCACACAGTCAAAAATCTGTGTATGACTTCTGATTTTCCCCAAACCTTATTACTAATAGTCTACTGTTGACTAGAATCCTTATTGATAGCATAAAGTCGATTAAGATGTATTTTGTATGTTAAACTGTGTTCTTACAATAAGATAAGCTAGAGAAAAAGAAATGTCATTAAGAAGATAATATGAAAGAGAAAATCTATTTACTATTAATTAACTGGAAGTGGGTCATCATAAAGGTCTTAATCCTTGTCACTTTCATGTTGAGTAGGCTGAAGAGAAGGAATTGGTCTCACTGTCTTGGGGTGGCAGAGGTGGAAGAAAATCCACATATGAGAGGACCTGGGCGGTTCAAACCCATGTTGTTCAAGGATGAACTATAATGATAAAAATAGTCACAGGCATACAAATGATAATAACTGCTGTTTGTTGAGTATTTTTTATGTGTTGGACACTGTGCTAAGAGCATTTCATATGAATTATCTCAGTCCTTGCAACAGCTGTTTTAGTCAGTACAGGCTGGGTTATGTTGTGTTAACAAACAATTTCAACATATCAGTGGTTTACAATGACAAGACTCATTTCTCTCTTTTGTTCCCTGTTCATGGTGGGTTGGTGGGTTTTCTGTTCCAGAGTTCTCACTCTGGGACTCAGGCAGCCACTATCTGGAACATGGATGGCCTTAGTGGCAGAGGAAAGGAAAGCTCTAGAGGACCTCACATCAGCAGGTAAGTGACACAGATCACTTCCACTCACAACTTATTGGCCGGAACTAATCACGTAATCCTTCCTGCCCACAAAGCAGTCACCACCTCCTTAACATAGTAGGTATAATCCTAATAGTGGGTATAATCCTGCTATATTAAGGAGGGGAAGGGGTGGCAATTGGAACTATTTAGTGAACAGAATGTTTAACCACACAACAACCTTATAAGGAGGTACTTCTAAAAACATTGCTAATAGATTTACATATTAGGAAACTGAGGAACAGAGAGGATATGTAACTTGTCCTAGACCATGCATCTAGTAAGTGATGGAGCCAAGACTGAGACTCAGGAAATTTGCTGTCTTCCTGCCATGTGCACTCACATATGTGCATTCATATATACACACATTTAAACACATGCACTCACACACACACTCATATCCCATGGTGCTATGTAAGCGGGCAGATGCTGTTGGGTCAATGCATCCTGTATACTCATCCACGAGTGAAAATAGAGTGGTGAGTGTGAGCCAAAGTCCCTAGAGAGAATCAAAGGTCAAACAGGGAAACTATGTTTAGCCACTAAATCCAAAAGGCAGAATCAAGGCCAAGAAGGAAAAAACAAACAACAAAAAAAACAAAAAGCCAAGGGTCAAGAACAGGACAAACTGAAAGGGGAATATGGTTGGCAGAAAAGAGGAGCTAGTTGATGCTGGACAGTGACCACAAGGAAGCCTTTGTGTTGCTGTAGTGTGGGTGGGCTTGGCTGAAAGGTCCAAGGAGGAAGCAGCGCATGACACATTCTCCCAAAGCTGTCTCTGCCAATCCGCATTTTCACTGGGGTGTGCATCCTTCCTAACATGAGGGAGGTGGAAAAGAGCTCAAAGATGGAGTTGGAATCTTCTTTGGGAACTGGACATGGCAGTGTTGCTGCTGAAAGAGGTTCTTTTTGGCCCTGGCCCTTCATGTGAAACTGGCCTGACCCCTTTTAATAATGGATTGAGAGGCAGAAGCATTGCTATGCCATGATTTCCTTTCTTTCTGACTCTAATTCCTTGATCTTTTATTACTGATCCTAGTCCAAGAAGTTTTTTAAGCTGTGTCTGGCAGGGTTTTTCCTGTCTAAGAATGATTGAAAGAATTTAATGAAGGGACTATTTACAAAGGAGTGGGCACGGTTGAGGCAACTCACAAGAGATGATGAGCACCCTCAGGCTGGCAGCTGTCGGGTGCTGCCACTACCCCTAGGTCTGAAGAGATAAGAGACAGGTGCACTTACCAGTCCTGGGCTGAGCTATGGCTGCAGGAGAGCACTTGCTGATAGAGGTGAGGACATCAGCAAAGAAACATGGCAAGGAGGGAGCTGGAGGAATAAGTACTCAGACTTCTTCCTTTCCACTTCTGATCTACTGATGAAGCCTCCCATTTGCTGAACTCAATCAGAAGCCAAAGGACAAAGTAATCTGAATAATGCATCTATAAAGCCTATCTTTTCAGAATGTAGAGCAGGGTAGAAAAGGATGGAAAGGGGCAAATCTACCCAGGATATATGCTGTTCTTGGTTTCCAGTCTTGATGCTTCTGAGGAACCTTCTCCCATCAACTCACACTATTACCAAAATCTCCTGGGATTACCCACTTCTGTAACAGTAGCTGTGGCTGTTGCTCTCGGGACTGTTGCTTACTCATCCATTCAGTCATTTGTTCAAAAAATTTCTTAGCACCAATTGTTGAGTCAGGCTTTATTTTAGATTCTTGGGATCCAATGGTGAATAGAACCAAGTGCCTGCTCTCGTGTTGCTTACATTCTAGTAAGGAAAGCCGACAATAAACACATTTACAAAGAGCAATATTAGAGAATGCCAGCTAGAAAAATGAGACAGGACAAGAAGGCAAAGAATAATGGAAGCTGCTATGTTAGATGGGATTATCAGGAAAGTCCTTTCTGAGGAGGCGGCATGCTGAGTCATCACATACATGCACATAGGATTGCAGTAGCATGTGGTGCATACACTGTCATTTGGAAATTTCAATACTTTTGGGAACAAGGTATTATATTTTCAAAAAATGTAAGGACAAAGGCTAATTAACAATTCAAGCCTGGGTGTGGTGGCTCATGCCTGTAATCCCAGCCCTTTGGGAGGCCGAAACAGGCAGATCACGAGGTCAGGAGTTCGAGACCAGCCTGACCAGTATGGTGAAACCCCATCTCAACTAAATATACAAAAATGAGCCAGCCATGGTGGTGCATGCCTGTAGTCCCAGCTACTCAGGAGGCTGAAGCAGGAGAATTGCTTGACCCCAGGAGGCAGAGGTGGCAGTGAGTTGAGATCATGCCACTGCACTCCTGGACAACAGAGCAGGATTCTGTCAAAAAGCAAAAAACAAACAAAAACACCCAAAACCTCAAGAGAACAAAAAACAATTCAAAGGGAGTTTTGCACAAGTTGACAGAATGAGGCATCCTTTAAGAATTTAGAGTTCAAAGGAAGAAGTCGTTACCTTAGATAGATCAGGGAAGGCTTCCTGGAGGAGACAGTGCTTTGCAGTTCCTTGATGGATATGGTCATTGACTAGACAGAAAGAAGTAGTAATAGAGTTTGGATGTTTGCCCCCTCCAAATCTGAAATTGAAATGTGATCCCCAGTGTTAAGGTGGGACCTAGTGGAACCTGTTTTGGTCATAGGGACAGATCCCTCATAAATGGCTTATTGCTTTGATTGTAGAAATGAGAGTGTTCTCACTCTATTAGTTACCTTGAGATTGTTTAAAAGGGCCTGGCCTTTCTTTTGCCTCCTCTCTCACTGACACATCTGTTTCCTTTGCCTTTGGCCATGAATAAAAGCTTCCTGAGGCTTCCTTAGAAGCCTCAGATGGTGGTGCCATGCTCGTATAGCCTGCAGAACTGTGAGCCAAATAAACCTCTTTTCTTTATAAATTACCCAGCCTCAGGTATTTCTCTGTAGAAATGCAAAACAGGCTAACAAAAATAGGGAGGACATTGGTGTAGGAGGAGCGTGGCAGAGGGAAGAAGTCTGGGGGTCAGGGGAAGCCAGTGTGAGCAAAGTTGCAGAGATCACAGGGAGTTAGTGACAATAGGGAAGCATGTGGGAGAAAGTTAACGAATTTTGCAGGTTGCAGGCAAAGATTCTACAGATGCTTTGAATTACTCTCCAGCAAAATTGGCAGCAAAATATTCTAGGATAGCAACTAATTAGGTAGCAGGGCCAGGCCTACATTGAAATTTTCTTGTTGCCTGTAATTAGCTGTGTAGCTTTATGAAAGTTTCAGTAAACTTCCTTGAACTTCAGTTTATTGATCACTAAAGTTAGAAGAAATACCTAATTGAGATGATATTGTCATGATTAGATGTGGAATACTTGGCACAGTACTTGATACATACTAGGCACAAATGAATATTCTTCTGCTGCTTGGCCTAAGCAATGAACAATTAAAAAAAAAAAAGCTGCTTATCTGAACAAAAAAGAGCAATTGATTTTCAGGTAGGAAGCTGACTTTCATGGCAGTCATAAACACATGCAATCTGGATTCAAAACTGGGCTTCTCCATTTTCCAGAGTGAACTGGGATAAAACTGTAAGTAACCTCTTTGGACTTCTGTCTTTTCTTATTCATAAAACATAACATTTGTAGTAATTATTATGGCTTGTTGTGAGGAGTCAATAAAACACTGAAGAGTTAAGCAAGGTCTCTGATACAGAGTAAATGTAGTTAGAGTGTATTTATTGGATTAACTGTCACTTTTCACTCAGAATCATCTCAGCAGTGCTCTGATTCCCATCTGCACTGGGAGAGAGCTTCCATGCTGAGGCTGGGAATGGTGGTTGGGAAGAGGATGGCAGATGTCTAGCTGTCATTCCTAAGATGTAAAAGGGAGATGTGTAGGTGTATTAGTCTGTTCTCACACTGCTGTAAAGAAGTGCCTGAGACTGGGTAATTTATAAAGGAAAGAGGTTTAATTGATTCACAGTTCCGCTGGGTTGGGGAGGCCTCAGGAAACTTACAATCATGATGGAAAGGCAAGTAAACATGTCCTTCTTCATATGGTGGCAGGAGAGAGAAATGAGTGCCCAGCAAACGGGGAAGACCCTTATGAAACTACCAGATCTTGTGATAACTAACTCACTATCAAAAGAACAGAATGAGGGAAACCACCCTATCATTCAATTGTCTCCACCTGGTCCCTCCCACAACATGTGGGTGTTATGGGAACTACAATTCAAGATGAGATTTGGGTAGGGACACAGCCAAACTATATCAGCAGGAGAGAAGAGTGTGTGTGTGTTCAAGAGTGTATAAGCATAGCTCCGTCCAATGACTGAGCATTCCCACTTCTGCCTCAGCTCTTACCCAGCCAACAAATTGCAGAGTTGTAAGCACCCTTGGGAAAACACTTATTCATATTACAGAAACAGGATTCAGCAGAATTCCAATGCATTGAGTTTGGGTACATAGAGGGATACAAGGTAAACACACCAATGTGCATTGGGGTGTGTGTGTATCTGTGTGTGCATTTGTGTGTGTGTGTTCACTTTAAAACACTACATGCTCCTTCACATCAGGGTGCTTTTGCAGCTTGGCATGAGAATCTGACAGATCAAGAAAAGGGCAGTCTTGTTCAGCTCAGAAATAGTATATTTGCTGGACACAGCCCTACCCAGTAGCAACATTGCTTGGGTGAAGATCAATCACATTCCATTTTCAGAATGTTTAAGCTTTAATTATTCAGGGAAGTTGCAAAAGCAAGAATAGTCCAAGCATTTCACATTAGTTTTGAAGCACAGTCAGAAATAGATTTATCTCTAAGTACATATATATTTATATCAAGATCTATGCCTTATCAGCATTTTTAAAATTGAAAAAGTATTTTATCTTTTATTGAGGTATAATTTATGAAATAAATTATAAATTATTTACAACAAAATATGCAGGTCTTAAGTATTTTGTTTGACACGTTTTGGCAATTGTGTACTCATTAGTAACCACTACCCAAAGCAAAATATAGAACATTATATCATCTCAGAAAGTTTCTTCATGGGTTCTTTTCAGGCAATTCTTGCCTGCCCTAGAGACAGCCACTGCTCTGACTTCTATCACTATAGATTAATTTTGTTTATTCTTAGATGTCCTATCAGTGGAATAATACAATATGTATTTTTTACATTTGGCTTCTTTCACACAACATGTTTCAGTCATTGATGTTAAGCATATCAGTAGAGGGTGTAGAACCATTTTCCAGTGTGGTACCATGTTATACTCCTACCAACAAAGTATGAGAACTACAGATGCTCCACACTCTCAACAAGGCTTGACATAGTCAGTCTTTTAAATGTTATTCATTCTAATGAGTATGTTGTGAAATCACACTATGGTTTGCCTTGTCATTTCTATTTGTTGAATATCATTTTATATGTTTATTTGCCATCCATATTGATTTTTTGTGAAGGTATGTTTAAATATTTTGCCATATTTTTACTGGTTTATTTACTTTTTATTATTTGCATTATAGGAGTTATTTATACATCCTGGATATCTGTCTTTTGTTAGATATGTGTATTAGAAATATTTTCTCCTAGTCTATGGCTTGCCTTTTCATTTTCTCTGCAGTGTTTTTTTAAAGAACAGACATATTTAATATTGATGAGGTATATTTTCCTTCTGAAGTTTATATACTTTGTATCTTATCTAAGAAATGTTGTTACCCCCAAGGTTTTGAATATTTTTCTTCTAAAATGTTTATAATTATCACTTTAAAGCTTAGTTTACTGATTAATTTGGAGTTAGCCTTAGTGTATGGGCTGAAGTGGGAGTTGAGATTCATTTTTTTTCCATATTGATATCTAGTTGCTCCAGCGTCATTTTTAAACAAATAGACAAAAGACACTTTTCTTTCCCCCACTGAATTTACTTGATATTTTTGTTGAAAATTGATTGATAATATAAATAGGGGTCTATTTCTGAACTGTATATTTTGTTTCATTGGCCTATTTGCTGAAATAAATTATTATTTTGCCCAAGCCATATTATCTTAACTACTGAAGGGTTACTGTAAGTCTACAAGGCAGTTACCCTAAGTCCTCCAATTTTGTTTTTCCTTTTAAAAGCTTGTTTGGCTATTTTAGAGCCTTTGAATTTCTGCATGAATGCTAGAGTCTGCTTATTAATTCCCTTAAAAAGGCTGCTTATACTTCAAATCAGATTATATTGAATCAAAAGATCAATATGAAGACTTTAAGCACCTTAACAATATTGCATCTTTGAATCTATGAACATGGTATATATCTCTATTTATTTAGATTTTTACAATTTTATTGCCAAATATCTGTCAAAAATTATTTGTAATTTTTAGTGTAGAGGTCTTATATGCATTTTGTTGAATTTATTACTATAAGTTTGATATCTTGTCATGATAATGTAAACCCTAAAAATTATATTCCATTTTGTTTATTTCTTATACATAGAAATAAAACTGATTTTTGTATATTAACTTTTTATCTTGCAATTCTGCTAAGTTTATTAGTTCCAGTAGTTTTGTTTTTAGATTTCATCACGTTTTCTATGTACATAATTATTGCATATGCAAATAAAAACAAGTTTACTTTTTTATTTTTAAATTTTACACTTTTTATTTTACTTCTTGCCTTATTACATCAGTTAGACTTCCAGGATAATTTTAATTGAAGTAGTGAGAACAGACACATAACATTGCCCTGATCCTGATATTAGGGCAAAAGTGGGCAATGCTTCACCATTAAGATGCTGTCTATAAATTTTTCATAAATGTATGTTGAATCTGTCAAATGCTTTTTCTGTGTCTATTGAGACAACATACGATTTTTCTTCTTTAGTATATTATATTAATTTATTTTTAAATTTTTAGACCTACTTTGAATTCCTAGGATAAATCCTAGTTGATCATAGTGTAGTGTTCCTTTCACATATTGCTGGACTGGATTATTTAAAAATTTTGTGTTTCTGTTTATGAGAAACATCATTTAAAAAATTTTCTTATAATATCTTTGGTTTGGATATCATGTAATGCTGGCCTCATTAAAAAAGCTGATAATGTTCACTTCTCTGAAATAATTTTCGCAAAATTGTTTTTATCCATTCCTTAAATATTTTATAGAATTTACCAGTAAAGCCATCTGGAATTGATGTTTACTTTGTGAAAAGCTTTTTTTATTTGTTTTGCTTTGTTTTTTTGTGTTTTTTTTGTTTTGTTTTGTTTTGTGAAAGCAATTGTTTTAACAGATACAGGGCAATTTCGATTTTTCTATTTCATCTTGTGTCCATTTTTGTGTGTGTCATTTTGAATTTACTAGCATAAAGTTTTTCAGAACCTTCCTTTATTTTCCTTTAATTTATCTAGGATTTGTAGGAATATCTCCCCTCTCATTGATGAAATTGGTAGTTTGTGATTTGTTTTCTCCTTTTCTCTAGTAGCCTTGTTAAGGAATGATCAATTACATAAAATACCCAGAGTTTGACTGTTGATTTTTCTACTGTTCAAACATTATCTATTTTGTCAATTTATTATATTATTTTTATTTCATTTCTTCTATTTATTTTGGGTTTAATTTGCTCTTGTTTATCTAGATTCTTGAGGAGGAAGCTTAGATCATTATTTTTTCATCTTTATTTCTAGTAGAGACTTTACTTTTTTTCCTTTAAAATTTAACATATAGTAAAATTGACCTGTTTTTGGTGTACAGTTCAATGAGTTATAATACATGCACAGATCTGTATAACTACCACAAAATCAGATGCTAAACAGTCCCATCAACCCCCTCCAATTCCCTCATGCTACCCTTTTGTAGTCACCCTCCTATGACTCCCAACTCCTGACAACCACTGATCTGTACTCTTTCACCATACTTTTGTGTTTTAGACTATCATATAAATGAAATCATGCAGTCTACAACCTACTAAGGCTGGCTTCTTTTACTTAACATAATAATTTTAAGATTTACCTCAGTTTTTTTTATGTATCAATGGTTCATTTCTTTATATTGCTGAGTGATGTACTACAATTTGCTTATCCAGTCACCTATTAAAGGACATTTGGATTGTTGCTAGATTTGGTGATTATCATCAGAGATGCTATAAACATGAACATACAGATTTTTGTGTGAATATAATTTTATGCATGGTAAATACCTAGGAGTGGGACTCCTGGGTCATAAGGAAAGTGCATGTTTAAATTTATAAGAAACTGCCAAACCTTACCAGAGTGGCTATGCCATTTTGGATTCCCACCAACAATATACGACAATTCTAGTTGCACTGTATCTTCACAAGCACTTTGCATTGACAGGATTTTTTATTTTAGCTATTATATTAGGTTTACCAAGTCTGTTGGGTAACTTACGATTTTAATTTGTCATTTTCCTGATAATTAATGATATTGAATGTTTTTCATGTTGTCATTTGTAATCCTCTTTCATGAAGTGCCTGTGAAGGTTTTCTGCCCGTTTTCAAATTATGTTTTTGGTTTTCTTTATCATTTGCTTTTCACCTTTTGCTTTCTTTATATTTTGATTTTTCATATTTTGTTTTCTTTTCTGTTGAGTTTTGAGTATTCTTTACAAAGTCTACATACGATGCCTTTGTCAGATATGTGATTTGCAAATATGTTATTCCTAATCTGTAGTTTTCTAGTATCTTTAACAGAGAAAAAGTATTTAAATTGGTGAAATTCGATTAATAACCTTTATATAATGAATGTTTGGGGTCATATCTAAAAACTCATCGGCAAAACCAAAATTACACAGACTTTCCCTGACATTTTCTTCTGAAATTGTATAGTTTTATTTTTTACATTTAGATCTGTGATCCAATTTTAGGTAATTTTTCTGTAAAATGTGAGATTTAAATGAAAGTTTATTTATTTGCAAATGGACTTCAAATTGTTTCAATGCAATTTGTTGAAAAAGCTTATCTTTTTTCCATTGTACCTTTTGCAAGTCTGTCAAAAATAAATTACCATTGTACCTTTTGCCACTTGTCAAAAAAAAAAAAGAGACTATTTCTAAATTCTCTTTCAACTTAATTATCTTTGCATCAGTTTTGTCACCTATACCACATTATCTTGATTACTGTAGCTTCATAGCAAATCTTAAAAGATAGTGTGATTTCTCTAACTTCTTCAAAATTGTTCTGGCAGTTCTAGATCTTTTGTATTCCTGTATGTGTTTTAGACTTAGCTTGCTTATAGTTACAAAAAAATCCTGTTGGAATTTTGATTGGAATTGCATTAAATCTATTTATCAATTTTGAGACAATTGACATCTTACTATGTTGAGTTCTCCCAATCCATGACCTTGGTGTGCCTTCTTACTTATTTATGTTTTCTTCTATTTCTGTCATCAGTGTTTAGTAATTTTAAACACACAGATATACACATTGTTAGATTTGTACCTAATTTTTCTATTTTTTGAACTATTGCAAAAGTTATTATCCTTATCACTTTGATTACAATTATTCATTACCCATTGCCAGTGTATAAAAATTTGATTGATTTTTGTGTGCCTTGTCTATTGTGGATTGCTAAACTCATTTATTAGTTCTATAAATCATTCTATTATAAGGACACATGCACACATATGTTCATTGCAGCACTGTTTACAATAGCAAAGACTTGAAACCAACCCAAATGCCCATCGATGACAGACTGGACAGGGAAAATATGGCACATATACACCATGGAATACTATGCAGCCATAAAAAATGATGAGTTTGTGTCCTTTGTAAGGACATGGATGAACCTGGAAACCATCATTCTCAGCAAACTGACACAGGAACAGAGAATCAAGCACCGCATGTTCTCACTCATAGTTGGGTGTTGAACAATGAGAACACATGGACACAGGGAGGGGAGCATCACACACTGAGGTCTGTTGTGGGGGGACTATGGGAGGGACAGCAGGGGGTAGGGAGTTGGAGAGGGATAACATGGGGAGAAATGCCAGATATAGGTGATGCAGATGGAGGCAGAAAACCACATTGCCATGTATGTACCTATGCAACAATCCTGTATGTTCTTTACATGTACCCCAGAACCTAAAATGCAATATATATATAATATATATATATATATATAAAACACACATGCACACACAAAAACAAAAAAGATCTTTTTTTAAAAAATTTCTTCCTTTTTAGGGGGATATGCTTATGCATTTTCAACATAGATGATAATGTCACCTGTGAATAAGAATAGTTTGATTTCTTCCTTTCCAAACTATATGCCTTTTATTTATTTTTATTGCCTTATTTCACTGGTTGTCTTCCAATGTGATATTGAATAGGAGTAGCGACAGTATACATCCTTCCTCTGTTCTTGATCTTTGAGGAAAAGTGTTTAGTCTTTCACCATCAAGCATGATGGTAGCTGTAGGTTCTTTGTCCATTATATTGTGGAAGGAGTTTCCTTTTATTCCTAGTTGAGAGATTTTATCATAACTGGATGTTTAATGTTATGAAATGCATAGATTATATAGTTTTTTTCTTTAGAATATTAATATGGTGAATTATGTTATCTGAGTTTTGAATATTGGACCAGTCCTGAATTCCCAGGATAAGCCCCCATTGGTCACATTTAATAATTTATTTGAATTCTATTTGCTAATTTTATGTTGAAAATTTTTGCATTTTTGTCCATGAGGGGTTTTTGAGTTTTGAGTTTTGATTTTCTTTTCTTTTCTTGTAATGTCTTTGGTTTCGGTGTCAGGATACTGTGAGCCTCATAAAATGAGTTGTAAATTCACCCTCCTCTTCTGCTTTTGAGGAAAAATGTATGTAGAATTGGTACTATTTTTAAAAAATATATTTGCTAAGTTTGTCATTAAAATCACATATGCCTGAAGATTTCTTTTTTCAAAGATTTTAGTATAAATTCATATTTTTAATAGTTATAGGACTACTTAAGTGATCTATTTTAGCTTGGGTGAGCTTTCATAATTTATGGTTTTCAAGAAATTAGTTCATTTAATCTAAGTTGTCAAATTTATATGGGTAGAGTAGTTGTTTTTACTGTATCATCTGTTTTTTTTTTTTAATTAGAAATGGGGTTTCACCATGTTGGCCAGGCTGGTCTCGAACTGCTGACCTCATGATCTGCCCACCTCTGCCTCCCAAAGTGCTGGGATTACAGGTGTGAGCCACCGCACCCGGCCCTGAGTAGTTGTTTTTAGAATACATCTATTAGCCTTTCAATGTCTGTGGTGTGTTATGATGTCCTCTCTTTTATTTCTAATGTTGATAACTTGTAGTCTTTTATGGTTTTTTGTCAATGTTTATAGAGGTGTATTCATTTTATTTCTCTTTCCAAAGAATAAGGTTTTGATTTCAAATCCTCTGTTGTTTTACTGGTGTCAATTTTATTTATTTATGTTTTTATCTTTTATTTTGTTCTTCTACTTGTTTCTTTTTTTTCTTTTTTGCTCTTTTGCTAGCTTCTTAATGTGGAAGCTTATATTATTGACTTAAGATCTTTCTTCTTTGCTAGCATAAGCATCCAATGCTCTAGATAACCTTCTAAGCAATGCTTTAGTTGTATCTCAGAAATTTTGATATGTTGTACTTTCATTTTCAACTGGCTCAAAATAATTTCTATTTTTTTCTTGAGACTTCCTTTTTGACCCATGTATATTTTTAGAAGTGTATTATTTAATTCCCAAGTGTTTAGAGGCTCTCTTGTTATCTTTCCATTATTAATTTCAAATTTAAGTCCATTTTTGTCAGAAAATACACTTTTTGCATGATTTTAATGCTCTTAAATTTGTGAAGGTTTGCTTTATAGCCAAGGATATGGTCTATCTTGGTAAGTGATTCTTGTGCACTTGAAAAGAATGTGTCTTCTGCTGTTAGGTGGCATATTATCCAAATGTCAATTCGATCCAGCTAGTCAGTAGTGTTATTTAGTACTTACATACCCTTGCTGATTTTCTGTCTACTAGGTCTATCAATTATTGAGAGAAAATATATACAAATTTTAGAGATATCAAGATATCACTATCACAGTTGATATCTCTAATTGTGAATTTGTATATATTTTCAGTTTGGTTCATTGTTGCTCCATATATTTTAAAGCTCTGTTGTCAGGTGTGTACACTTTGGGGATTATTATAACTTCTCAGTGTAATGACTCTTTTATCACAGCATAATATCTTTCTCTATCTCTTAAAATTTTCTTTGCTTTGAAATCTGTTTTATCTGATATTGTTTTAGCCACTTTAGTTTCCTTTTGACAAGTAGTTATGTGGTATATCTTTTCCTATCTTTTTTAACCATTCTGTATTACTATATATGAAGAGCTCCTTCATAAAAGTAGATTTTTGAAAAATCCATTCTGACAATCCGACTTTTAATTGGTGTGTTTAGACTATTTGCATTTGATATAATTATTGATATGTTTGGATTTAGGCCTAACATATCATTGTTTTCTATTTGTTCTTTCTGATTTATTTCCTTTGTTTCTCCTTTTCTCTTTCTTTTGAATAATTTGAAACATTTTTTCATTATTCTGATTTAACTTATCTACCCTATTTTTGACTACATATGTTTGCCTATTTTTGTTTAGTGGTTATTAAGGAATTTAAATATGCATACCTACCTTTCCATAGACTACTTTGAATGTTTTCTATTTCAAACAAAACGTGGAAACCTTGGCATCATATAAGTTCCTTACCCTTTTCACTTATGTTGTAGTTGTTATGTGTTATATCTACATGCATTGAAAAACCCATTAGACAATTTTATGAACTTTGTTTTCAACTATCATATATTTTAAATAATTCAAGAGGAGGACAACAGTTTATATTTAACTAATTACTTACCATAACTGTTGCTCTTCCTTTGTTTGGAATGTTCCAGATTTCTGTCTGGTATCCTTATCCTCTGTCCAAAGAACTATTTATATCAATTAATTTAGGTCAAGTCAGGTGGCAACAAATTCTCTCAGTTTTCTTTCATCTAAAGATGTCTTGATTCCTCCTTTATTCCTGATCTAAATTTTCACTAGATGTAGAACTCTATGTTTACAGTTCCCTTATTTCAGTAAGTTATAAATGTTGTTCTACTTCTTTCTGCCATGATACACATGTCAGAATTTTTGTTTTTATCTACATGTCCCTAAGGATCTATTTATTTTAATTAGTTCATTCTTTTTTAGCTCCCTTTTTCAGGTTGGGTATTTTTTAATCACTCTATCTTCAAGTTCACTGACTTTTTCCTTTGTGCTATTGATGCCATCTAGTGAGTTTTTAAATTTTGTTTAGTATATTTTCTGAAACTTCCAGTTTTTCCTTGTGACTTCTATATCTTTTCCAAGAATTTTTGTCTTTTTACTTGGTTCAAGAGTATTCACCCTTAATTCTTAGAATATTTTTGTAATGGCTGTTTTACAGAATTTGATTATTTCAACATCCATGTTATCTCAGCAAGGGATAGTCTATTCCTCTGTGACTGTAGATTTTCCTAGTTATTCACACATTGAACATTTTGGATTGTATCCTAATTGTATCATAATTATGTTATGAGACTTTAGGTCTTGAATAAGACTATGGAGAATGTGTTTACTTTAGGTTTATCAGTCAGCTTGGTTGGGTTCAGGCCACAAGTTCCAAACAGGACTTTATGAGTTTTTGTGTTAACATCAGTTCTTTTTTCAAAGACCTTGCAATGATATCTGGATCTGTCCTGTGTGTGCAGCACCACCCAGTAACCTGCTAGGATCTGGATGGTGGGCTATCCTATAGCTCAGTTCTTAAAGTCTTTGGTATTCTGTTTAGGGTCAGATGAACTGACTCACGGGGAATTCTGACTGATGGAGTCCACTTCCAAGATGACTATGAAGGATGCCTGTATGTTCTGCACTGGAGAATGGTAAACCATTTGTGAGTCTACAGTGGTATTGCCCAGGTGGCATGGGGGCCTGGTTAATATAGTACTAATTCCAAGTTTACTTTTTCTTAGCTGTCTAATTCAGACTCCCTCTTCAGCTTTTGCACTTTCAAAATGCAGGTATTATTTATCTAATAGGCATATGGAACATATTAAATGGGATACGTGATGTAAAGTGCCTAGTCTAGTGTCTGACACATTGGAAGAGCTCAATTATTGTTGAGAATTCATCCAAACTAGTGAAGAAGAGCTGGTATGTCAGTAGGCAGAATTTAAGAACTAGGTCTGAATTGCTCCAATACATCTCCCCTGCTTTTCTGTGGGCATTGTTAGAATGGTAAAGGGGTCACAGTCTTTCTACTCCCCCTCCTTGCATCAGTCTGAATCATAACCGGTGCACAGCTGCTGCTTCATAGAGTTGCAGTGGGAGCCACGCTGCAAAATGTATATGAGGCAGCTTTTGATCTCTTTGGGTAACCACAGACTGGAGCCTTAATACACCGCTCTGGGCAGCCCTTGAAGGGATTTTTCCATTTGAAGACAAAGATGATGAACTCAGTCCTATAAGTAAAGTGTTAATGGGAATCATGAGGGTCACAGCATCAAAAAATATTATCAATGATCCCAAGGTTTTTTAAGGCTGAATAAGAGCTGAAGGGATAAGATAAGGAGGAGAAACAGGTGCATGTGTGGTCCCTGTCTTGACGAATAAGTTAACTGGACCATAGAAAAGTAACTTGATGCAGTCTGAGCACTATTCCTCTAGTTTCTGAATAATAATACACACTTAGAGATTGTTGGAAATAGAAGGGTCAGAAACATCCTTATTCTAGGCTTAAGTCAGACACTCCTAACCAAACATGGCATTCTTCCTTTTCGAGCCTATTCATAGCCTCAGAACACTCCTCAACAGAACCGTCAGAGATGATGCTGAGAAGAAAGTTATCATCCTGGATCCAGACCAATACTCTAGCAAGAGAGAGGCAAAATTGGGATAAAAATCTAAATCTTCTGATCTCTGGTTCTTTGCTCTTTCACCTGCATCAATTGTCTTTCTGTTTCTAAAAATCATAAATAATGGTGCTAATACTACATGTTGGTAGGCAATTTACAGCTTCCAAAGGAATTGAGGACAGTTTCCGTCTATTTTGTATCAGAGATGTGCAGGGAAGACAAGGAAGCTCGAATCCAAATGATAAAAACACTTATGATTGCCTTTGGTCCCAGGAAGACTTTCTGAAGCATTGAAGAGGATACAAACCCTCTTCAATGAGAGATGCATTTCATGTGCTTGTATAACTTTCACCACCCATACTGAACTTAATTTTTTCTGCATCAGTGCATACTTAGAAATGTAAGTGCATGTGTGTGCCCATGGCTTTGTATGTGTGTCAGGTCTTGCCCAGTGTGACAGGTGCAGGTATCATGTCAACATGCCTATTTTACATGGTGATCTATGTGAATACCACCAGCAGCATATGAGAGCACATATGCTACTGTCTACATACATATGCATGTGAGAATATGTGGATTTGACCCACAGTGCTTGTCTCTGAAGCTATGGGTATAGGAAGTGTTGTGGCAGATGCCACCACGTTGCTTCTTGGCTGATTCCCCAGCCCTCATTAACACCCACAATTGCTCTACATTCTTCCTATCACTAGGCCGTCCCAGTATCTGGATGCCTGCCAATTAGAAGCTGAAACTCCTGACAGTATCTGGGGGATCCACATGTCTGTCCCTGTCAGCCACGTGGAGAGCCAGAAATCCTCCCAGGGTCAGCAGGAGGGAATTCAGAGTTCAGTCACTCCGCATCTGAAGTGCCTCTTCAGCTGGGCCCTTTATTGGCACCTTTCTTACCCATCAGACTTCCGAGCCTATCTCAGCCCTACAGTGAGCCTGTGCTAATGACAGGCTGAGGCACGGACATCAGGCCCACATGTGCTGAACTTGTCCTGGAGCCTGGGCCTCATCGCAGAAAGCGATGTGACCCCAGTAATAGGCATTCCTTGCATTGGAGCAGCTGAGGAGGAATTTCTTCATCCAAAGGGCCTTTCCTCCCACTATAATTTCCAGCGCCTAATACACAGTTCTCAATATATATGTTGTAATTACTGAATGACTTACTGAAAGTATATAGATAACATAAGCTGAGATAAAAGATTGGGCAGCATTTAGGAACAGGGGTTGTTCTCTCTCCGAATTGCATGTTCTACTTGAGGCTGAAAGAGTTGGATTTAAAAATGACCTGCTGTTTCATTACGTTTAGTCTTGATTAAGCACCTTTTACGTGTCAAACGCTGTGCCAGATACTCAAGAAGGGGACCTTTCTGCACAAAGAACGTCACAGTGTTCAGAGTTGGAGTGATGCCTAGGAAAGCGACCCAGAGTGAGTGGCTTACACAACAGAAATGTATTTTCTCACAGTTCTTGAGGCTGGAAGGTTGAGATCAAGGTGATGGCAGGGTTGGTTTATTTTGAGGACCATGAGGAAAGTGTCCATTCCAGGTCTCTCTCCTTGGTTTGAAGATGAGGTCTTCTCCCTGCAACTCCACAGCATCTTCTTTCTGTTCCTGTCTGTGTTCAAATTTCCTCTTCTTAAAAAGATTCTGTCAGATTGGATTAAGACCCAGCCTAATGACCTCATTTTAACTTACATATCTCTTAAAGGCGGTGTCTCCAAGTCTGGGGACTTCAACATAGGAATCTGGGAGGGGGACAAAGTTCAGCCCATTATATAGACCCAGATCTATATCAAGGGAGATACATTTCATGTGCTCATGTCTTTACTAAACATCACTTTCTCCATGCAGACTTTTACGCTTTCGTGGATAGAATTTGACATTCCCTCCTCGGAGCTACTGTGACAACTGCTTTTCTGAATTTGTAATAGTTGTTATGGGTTTAAACAAGTATCTTCCTTACCAGCCCAAGAACTCCCGAGGAGGCTGCAGGAGCTCCATACTTTATCTCTAATACCTGGGGTAAACTTGGCATCTAGGAGTAAAGGAGAGCTCCGTTGTACAGGTGAATAGATAATGGATGGAACTGATAAAAGTTGAAAACGGGAAGACAATACCCAGGGAGCACTTCTGGAGGATCTCATGGCACCAATGATGAGAATAAGGGTGGAACAGAGAGGAAAGGCTGTCAGACCTTCTCAG
This sequence comes from Cacajao melanocephalus, assembly GCA_963573385.1. Taxonomy (NCBI): domain Eukaryota; kingdom Metazoa; phylum Chordata; class Mammalia; order Primates; family Pitheciidae; genus Cacajao; species Cacajao melanocephalus. The sequence continues at coordinate 39,940 of CAUYLG010016630.1, read as the reverse complement.
AGAGATCCCCTGCGCCAGACTCAGTCCACAAAGTAAATCCTGATGTACAAAGCAGTCAATAGGAAAAAAGTGTCCCCAAACCAGGGATAACTCCTCTAATTGAAGTTGCATTGTTCTGGACTTCTCTAGCTTGAACAGGGGGATTGGTCCAATGGGCCCATGACTGCTGAAGTCACCCAGCAGAACGTCTCTCGTCCTGTCCCAGCCCTAGCCTGCCTATTGTCATGTTCCTTTCCTGGAACCAGTATGGGGGCAGCCCAACAAGGGTTTTTACATTTTAAAAACCAGAATAGAGGTTGGAAATAGTCACTGATGCTCCTCCCCTTGGAATGAAGCCCTAAATATGTAAGGATTATTACTGAGTGGTAGACGCCATTCCCACACCTCTCGTCCAGAACACTTCTCTGGTACAAGCAAGCTACCCAGTGGACCCAATGGCTTTACTCCCCTGCATTTCTGGGGTTGCTCTCTTCACTTTTTCTCCTCCTAGAAAGTCTAGGATCTAGGGAAGGAGAAGTCCTGTCTGTACCCCACCACATCATGGCACTAGTTTTCTTAGACTCTTGTCAGCCTTATCACACAGGGCCTGAACTTCTTTCATGCCCGTTGCCTTCCTTCTGGCTGAAATTCCCAAAAACACCAGATTTGGTACCTAATGCCATTCAGTACTCTCTACTCTACCCTTCTGAAGCTGCACCCTCATCCCTCATCCTGGTGGCTTCCTGCTGGGATGCCTGTCCCTGAATAGAATTGGAGCTGCTTCTTTCTGGTTAGGGCAACTCCTGTAAAGGTCTTGCTCCAGTTCTTCCTGCACCCCTTCCCCTTGACCTGGGACTCTCTGGGCATGCTGAAGTCTAGGCTCAGGGAAAGGAATGGATTGGCAGTCATGGAGTGTCACCTTAGGTGGCTCTGAAGTGTAGTGGCACCAGGAGCACCCTGGCACTGCTCTCAGCTCTGCCCAGGGACCTCCTTAGCAAATGGAACCCTGACTCAAACAAAAGCCATTAGACATCATGACGGCATCCATACCCTGCCATGTCCCTGGCATAAAGGGCCTGGCTAAATACCTTTGCAAAGCTTGTATTGTGCTGCATCCTTCACCGCCTTCCTGACCATCCCTGCACTATCAAATCTTTCTAGGGCCCTTTGTTGTGAAACCAAATATAGCACTACATTGTCTGGCCTTCCACCCATTCTGGCTGGATAAAGAGGCCCAGTCCCCAGACTGGGGGCACACGGCTTCGGGCGGCCTCTCAATGCTATCTCACCACCACAGCCCACGCCAGGAGCCTGCGGCTCCCCCACCCACCCGCTCTGCTCCCGGGCCGCTGGCTGCTCCATTGATACGGTGTGTATTCTTTTCCATAGGTTCCCACGAGCATGTCACTAACCATTTCCTGGGCCTTATCACTGGAAGGAAAAAAAGGAGCGCCTTTGAAAAGTGGAAACAAAACATCAAGCCCCATTGTTGTGTGACTTCCCTGGCCACAATCTGGGCTCTCCATCACTGGACACGCAGAGACTACAAACACGGCCTAATACAGATACTCCAATCGGCAATTTGAAGAGGACATTTATTGTTCTGTATCTGCAATCTCTGCTCTACGTGTTTGTCTTTTAAATCATCCTTTTCATTTCCCTCTGTTGACTCAGAGCAAGTCAAAAGCCTCTGACAGCTGTAGTCGCTGGGAAAGGCAACTGAGTCAATTTGCAAACTTTGATGTGCCTTCGTGTTCCTTGGGAACTCACAGTAGAGACTGCCTTGTACACCAAGCTCACCTTGTCCTTTTTCACCTCTCTTCTCTTCTTCACATTTTTTTTTAACTCTTTCTTTCATTCTGTCTCGGTCCTTCTCTGATCCATTTGTTAACTCTCACTCCTTACCTAAATGACCAAGTAGAAGAGGGTACTTCTGGTTAATTTCTGAGAATGAATGAAAGCGGAGAGAGGACTTTTTCATATTGCCCTAAGGAGCCTACATTGAGGGAGGCTTCCCAGGGGCAGCACCTGAAGGAGCAAAACCTTCCCAAGCCACTGGCATTGTCTCTCTTGGGCTGGGCCTGTCAGTGAATTTCTATATCCTTCCAGTATTGTGATCTTATCAAAGATAAGATGCACATGATTCTGGACTATTGTAAATGAGAAACTTCAGGGGTGAACTAGTCAAAGCCCTTATTTTTATGAAGGAAGAAGCAGCAGACGCTCTGAGAGTGAAGTGATTGGTCCAACACCATACAGTGATTTGGCGATGGCCACGACTAGAAACGAGGTCTACCCAGCTTCCTGACCATTGCCAGGGAATGCTGTGTCCTAGCTGTGTTTCAAGATCTCTCTGAGAGTATTCGTGATACGTTCCCATTTTAGGTGTCTATTTGAGATGGGGACTTCAAACTCATCCATTGGTCCCAAGTTATGGACCACTAAGGAGCATGTCCTAGCATAGCACAAAGTGGTTAAGAGCACAGACTTTGCATACAGAAAACCCAGGCTAGAATCTTGGCTGTGCCATTTATTAGCTGTGTGACCCTGGATAAGTCACTAAACCCTGCTGTGTCCCACATTCCGTATTTGCACAAGTAGAACCTGCCTCCTAGAGTCTTTGAGAATTAAATGCATTCATTTAGTGCATGGCACATAGCACAAACTATAAATTTTAACTCTTGAATTACCAGGAGAAAAGCTTGTGTTAAAAATCCATTTTTATATGAACTATATACCCATCTTGTTATCTTATAAATATGGACTTCTCAGAGCTTTTCATACAGCAGAGCTCTTGTATATGCTCACTCCAGTTGATCCCATAGCCAGGACTCCTGCTCTCCCTTGCAGCAGAGGCACTTGCCTTACATCCAATAAACATGTATTTATCAGTTCAACAGTGTATGTAGAACACATACTCTGTACTAGTCACTGAGTGCACCTTGCACCTGTGGTCAGGTGCAAGATATAACATTAAACAAGTAACCACACTAATAAATATGCAAGTATAAACTGTGACACGAAGGAAAAGTACAGAATGCAATTAGAAGTTATATTAGGGGACCAATTCTAAGTTGAGAGTTTAGGGAAGGCATCCCTGAGAGAGTGATATTTAAGTTGAGGTTTAAAAGAATGACAGAAGGTGACCAAGTCAGTAGCCAGAGAGCCCTCAGGCAGAGGCAGGATGGGACCACCTGAGGACCTGCTAGGGACAAAAGGAAGGCTGGCATGAGGGGAGCACAGAGAGAAGCAGGAAGGCCGAGAGGTCCACTGAGGGTACAGTCATCACTCAAGGCTGCAACTGAGTTTGGAATTTTCCACTTTAAAATCAGTACAAATACTTTAATAGGTTCTGAGTAGACCTTGGCTGTTGGGTTGGAGAATGAGTAGAACAAGGCAATTGGGAGTACAAAAAAGAAGCTCTAGATGTAGTCCAGGGTAGAGAGACGAAAAGCTTGGACTGGTGTGATGAATGTGGAAATGGAGAAAATCTCCAGGATATTTTAAGTAAAATCTATAAAACCTGGTGATGATTAGACTATGATGGCTAAGAGAGACAGATGAGTTAAGGATGCTTCTGAGATGAGCATCTGGACCCATGGAGCCTCCACTTACTGAAAAGGGGAAGCCTAGAGGAAGGTCTGGAGATCAAGAGCTCTAGCTGTGTTTGAGACGCCAAGCAAGCAGTGGGATTCTTGATTCTGGAGCTCAGAGTAGCAGTCCAGGCTGGAGATGTACATTTGGGTATTAATTACATATTATGCACCAAGAATGAAAGACTGAATGAACAAAGTGATTATGCTAAGATTTGAACTCAAATTTGTCTGACTTAAAAGTTAATATTTTATACACTATTCAATCACCTTCCAGTCAACTGAATTCAATTAAAATTTTGGCTTTTCCAGTATCCAGAGACTGTCAAGTCCAGGGACAAGTGTGATGAATGGCAAGTCCAGAGAGAAGGCTAGATTCGCATAATTCTTGAGGACAGGTGGAATCTGAGAGTCCCAAAGGCCAGGGTTTCTGGCATAACTTCTGGAGATGCATAGAAAGATGCTAAGTCTTGAAGGAGGTAGGAATCCTTCACATCCTCAAACTTCACTAGGCCCAAACTCTCCCAGAGTAGATATTCATAAGATTGTTTTGAGATAATTTATTGGAAAGAAGCCAACACAGTGCTGGGCACATAGAAGGTGCTCAGTTGTCAGGCTGGGCTACCCTAGATGGCAAGAACAAAAAATCCCAGTGACTTAACAGAGTCCACATGAGTCAGGCAGTGTTCTTGAAGGCTCTTTTCCAACAGTGACTTAGGGATCAGGGCTATTTTCATCTTTCAACTCTGACATCTCACTTCTCTCACTGGCAAGAAACTGTGGAGAATTCATACCTCTTCTTACCAGCTTCAAACTGGAGGCAACACAAATGACTCCTACTCCCAGCCTGTTGATCTGGCATTCATCCCAACATAGTTGCAAAGGAGCCCAGTCAAGGGCTAGGGGAGGAGGCAGAGATTCAGGAAGGCTTCACTGTTGTGTCTACTCAGCAAATGCTCATGCCTCTCCTCCTGGTGAAAGGATGAAGCAAGGAAGAGGACTGGAAGAACCAAGTGGGAAATGAAATAGTCAAGCCTGAAGATGATGGGGTTGCAGCAGGGACCCTAGACTCTAGTCAGACCTCTGACTCCAAGAGCTAGGATCAGAAGTCTGTGCCTGGAACTTAGTCCATTTCTAAGCATTAAAAAAATACATTTTCTCCTATTCTCTGTGTTTCTCTTTCAGCATTTTTATTGAAAAATACTGCTGTTGTTACGACCTAAAGGGGAGAGTCAGGTGATTTACTGTCACAGTCTGAGGTCTGTGACCTCTAGTGACCTTTACTGCCCAGGATCCATAAGGAAAGGCTGTCTGAGAGATTGGGACAAGACTGTGCCCTGACTAAGCAGGATCCTAAGGAGCCCACATCCAGAAAACTGCTCAGGGGCATCAACTGAAGGAGCAAAACCTTCCCAAGCCAGTATCATTGTCTTTCTCTTGAGCTGGGCCTGGCAGTGAGTTTCTATATCCTTCCAGCACAGTGATCTTATCAAAGCAGATTAAAAATGAGAATGGGCCCATAAAACATACGTTATGGGCTCTTGCAACCTCATAAAACCAGATAAATGCTCTGCTCCAGAGAACCCTAGATTGAGTTAACACCTCTTTCCCTTCCCATAATGGAATCATCAACAGCAGATAATTGAAGTTAGAAAAAAAAAATCAGTAACTTATAAAGTTCAACTCTGTGGATTGATTGTTTGGCCTCAAGAGTTGCCTGGAAAAAAAGCAATCATGCCAGAGACACCTGGCTTTCCTTAACCCCAAAGAGCTGTTCCATGTTTTCGACAAGGCTTGGAGAAAAGGCATAGAAAGAAATCTGGGTTATTATCTCTTTCTAGGTGGTTCCATCTACCCTGCCTTTCTGCTCACTGACTACTGAGTCCCCAGCCCCAAGCTGAAGTGTTTTGATTCAGTTAGATTTCAGACTTGCTATAAATCTACCTCCGCGATTTAGACACTTTTCTAGGACTTGTCTTTGACTGAAAGAAGTGGGAGCTGACAATCATGCAGCAGGTTCTCTGTCCCCATCCCAGCCATTTCAGCTCATTCTTGCCTTTCTGTTCTCAGGTAGGGAGGATTGAAGGTGCTGGTTTTGAACATTCAGCCTCATTATTCTGTGCCCCAAGCTTGACAAATGGCTCTGCTCTAGCTGTACCCAAGTCATTGAATTAAAACTGTGCCCTCTGAAAATGGATACTGTCCCAGGGATGGGAATCTTACCCAGGCTTAACCAGTCCAACTACTGGGATTTCCACCCAAGCCCTCCTTTCTTGTGAAAGCTCACTTTCTAGAAGACAGTTGTTTATCCCAGACGTTTGTTTGCTAGTTTTTGAGACGGAGTCTCGCGCTATGGCCCAGGCTGAAGTGCAGTGATGTGATCTCAGCTCACTGCAGCCTCCACCTCCTGGGTTCAAGTGATTCTTGTGCCTCAGCCTCCTGAGTAGCTGGGACTACAGGGATCACACATCACAACATCTGGCTAATTCTTGTATTTTAGGAGAGACGGAATTTTGCCATGTTGGCCTCAAACTCCCTGCCTCAGATGATCCACCTGCCTCAGACTCCCAAAGTGCTGGGATTACAGGCATGAACTCCCGGGCTATTCCTGGTGTTTGAATAAATCCTTCCATCAACCATCTTCTCTATTCTTATCCTAAGCCCTGACCCAAACTAGTGTCGTGCCCCTCACCCTACAGAACTCTGAGCCCCTATTATGGCAGAGACAGTGAGGATGGAAGATATTTCCTATGAGGGTTTTGGGTCTAGTTTCATAGCTTTTCTTTGGACTAAGTGTGGTAGTTCAGCCAACATAGCTATCTGCCCAAGTTCCCCCACCAGGCTCGAGGAAGACACATTCTTCCTGCGTGTAGTGTTTGTGCCCTCTGTACCCACGATCCTGGCTGTGGAGGCCTCTCTTCTCACAAGAGCCTTTGTTCTCTCTTAGACCTAAAGCTTAGACAGCATCTGGACCAGATATCCTCCGTGCCCGCCATCCAACTGCAACCACAATCTCCAAATTGATCCCTACTCCCATAGCACTGCATGAAGGCCACTGACTTATCTCCAGTTATACTTTATTGTTATACTGTTTGCTTGTACACATGCTTCCTGACTAAACCATGGGAATATGAAGACTTATCTTTGTTATCTCCTGTGCCTTACACAATGCCTGGCACATAGTATGTGCTCAATAAATATTTGTGGCATGAGTAACAATATTTAATTGTGTCTGCTTAGTCCAATTCTAAGCAGGCAAGAACTTCTGCAATGTGTTGTGATTGTTTTCCCATAAACGGCACAGGGAGGCACTCTGACTCTGTGACCTCCTCAATGGGCTCTACAGCACAAATGAGACAGAATAAATGTCTGACTGCTCTGTTTTGACTGGTGACAAGAGTTGCAAGCTGATTAATACATTTAAAGTGGTGATCAATTTGTCTTATTCATATCCTCTTATCCTGATTGTAATGAGTAGATCTTTTAACATAATGAAAACTGCATATTTCACTCAAATTCACAGTTTTGCATTCCAGAGGAGTTGAAATGCTGTTCTTTATTTAATGTAAAAATGAAGTATAAGCTCTTGTCTTGGGAGGCCAGGAAAGGTGACAAGCTGCCTCTCCCCTTAAAGGCCAAAAGTGTGGAATCACCTGAAACCTTTGAATTTGACTGTGAAAATAGATTTTCAGAACTGCAAAATGGGAAGGCATGTCTATCTCTTGTCTGGTTTATGCGTAGCCTGTACATCAGCCCCGAGCGGAGGTCATCTAGCTTTGTCTTGAATACTTTCTAACGACAGAGGGCTCACCACTGTTCATTTTATTTTTCAAAGCCTTCAAGTGCAAAAATAATTATTTTATTTGTTCAGTATTGACCTCCCTGTTGTTTCCATTTATTTCTGTTTCTGTGGACTTACTGTTTCTCTTCCTTCTTTTCTCTCTCCTTTTCTTCCATTTTAAACTTCTTATAGTTTTTCCTAAAAATGTCTAATATCATAATAACCTCTTACACTTGGCAAAGGCTTCGAGCTTTCCTTGTGCTTTTTCATATGGCCTTGCAGTGGTTTTCTGTTGATTCCCTGGCAATGCTGCTTCTCTTGGAACAGCTTGTCCTGAGTGGCTTCTCTGGTCCACACACTTTTCTACCTCATATTCAGAACTCCAAACCTTGCCTGACACATAGTGAGCTCTCAGTCAATGGTCCTTGAATGAATGAATGAATGAATGAGTACATAAATTCATGGTGGTGACTAGAAGGCATTTTATTGACTGTGACCCTGAAACCCTGTCCATGGTTGGTTGGTATCCCTCCACTAAACAGTCAGCATCACACAGGGGTAAGATGCAAATGGAGACAAAGATATTCATGCTGTCTTCTACGGCTGAACCCACAACAAAAAAGCTCAGGAGCTATGAGGAGGCTGTGCTTTTGCCAGGGGACTAAAGAAGTAGGGGAAATCTGAAAACAGAGGAAAAGAATAGCAGGTGCACAGAGAGGAGCAGAGATGAGAAGCAGAGAGGATGCAGAGGGCTTAGCAGCCCTGGCTCCCAGGGATGCCTGAGGCCTAGCCCTGTCGCTTTCAAGGCTCCAGAAAATGACCTGGTCTCCTTCCCCAAATTCCCCTTTATTGCTCAAGCCAACTCAGAATAGTTTATTTACTTGCAACCAGGCATGTCCGACTAAATACAGGTAGACACAAAGACGTCTGTTTCTTAGCCTTGGAAAGGAGGCTCTGGAGGGTAAGAAACTCTCCCAAGGCCACAAGAACAGGAGTGGCAGAGTCAGGCCTACAGCCAGTTTTTCAATTGAATCCTAACCCTACGCCCTCCCACTGCGCTTTGTTCTGTGCAGTCGCTGAAGCGAGTCCCTGGCCCTGGCTTGTGCTCTGCCCCTGCATCTTGCTGCTAACAAAAGAAAGAGTCACTTCTGGAGCAGCCAGAAGTAGCAGAGCAGTGGGAACCCAAACCAAGAGGAATTCACTCTCCATAAATTATGCTTTAATGGATGTCAATTATTAATTCCTAAATAAATATTTGTTAATATTCAAAAGAGTTTGCCTACCAAGAAAAACTCAGGCTACACAGAATAATTAGTGCTTCTTACTGTGTGATGGATATAACCCATAATGATTTTTTTTCCTGTTCTGCATCTTTATTTTTTCTAAAGTGTGAATGCCTAAGTGTACTGGCTTTCCTGAGGTGGTTGGCTGGCCCTCCTCTGAGCAGTCTTGGTTTGAGGTATGTGCACAGAAAGAATGCAAGGAGCTGAATGCTTCCACAGAAGCTCCCATACTGACCAGTGGGTCTTTCTCTGTCTTCTTTGTAAAGAAAGATTTTATGAAGAACTGAAGCTGAAACATGTCTAATGAAGGAAAGTTGTAGATCTAGCCAAAAATTGGTGGGTGGGGAGGCCAAGGAATTAAACAAAAATCTCATGTAATGTATCACAGTTTTGAGCACTGTGCTAGGGCTGGGTCAGCAGGCAAGGGTGGAAGTGGCCACAGAATAGAATAGCTGTGTCTCCAGGGTTCGAGGAGTATACAAGACTAATAGGAGAGAGCAACATGCTAAGTTCTTAACCCAGGGAAGAGTGAAATTAGTCCACACAAAAAAAGTTCAACAAAAGGCCAATGGTGTCTTGGAGAAGATAGAAACCACATTAAATTGAGGACAAGAGGAGGGAGTCATTCACGAAAGGAAGTCAAATTTGAGTCAGAGCTTCAAGAATGGATAGGATTTTGATGGGACAAATATGGCCTTGGTATTTGAGTTTTGAGCATGCATTCATTTGATTTTTCATCCATTTAAGATACATTTATTTGGAGAAACTGGTAGGTGCCAGTCAGGCTGATCTAGATGTTGGGGATTTCTTTTTAATTAAAAAAATTCTAGATCTGTGAACTTAGAGTTTATTGTTCATTGATATATCTTAATAAGAAGACATATGTAATGTTAACTAATAACTTCAAATAGAATATAAAAGATAGTTACAATACAGTGAGACATGGATCCAATAGAATGACTGCCTCCACTGGGGACATCAGAGAATGCTTCAATTGGTGGAGACTCTTGGTATAAATTCCAAAGGAGTCATTTATCCAATTACCCATTTACAGCAAATATTTGCTGAGTACCTACATATACCATGCACATTCTGTGTATCAGGATAGTACAATGAACAAAACAAAGTTTTTCTCATAGTGTTTACAACCTAAGAGTTTAGCAAATGAAGGGAGGAAAGGCCATTCCTCTCAGAGAGAACAGAACAAGCAAGTCATAGAACCATGATGTCCTGGGATGAAGCCACAGTTAAAGTTGCATAAGGAAGGGAGTTGTTAGGAGGTGAGACTGGAGAAGGAATTAGGGGCCACATTTCAAAGGACCTTACAACTGGCTAAACACTTAGAACTTTACCTAGAGCTTCTTAAAACAGAGTTTGAAGAAAGTTATGCCGAAGGCTCTGGGGAAGCTGAATTGGAGGAATATTTGGCTGGAGGCACAGACATCAGCTAGGAACTGATTGCAATAGCCCAAAACACTCATGACAAGGGCCTGGATCAGTGTGGGGATGAAGAAAGGATGTTTGAATTGGAAAAGTGGCTCCTAACTTTGTGTGTATATGTGTGTGTCTAAGCTCTTTGAGAATAAAAAGGAAGCTTCTGTGCCCAGGAAAATGCTCATACCTGCCTACACATATTATTTTGCAAGTGACTTCAAAGGGCATAAATTCCAGATTAAGAGCCCTTGAGTTACAGGAAACAGTTGGGGTAAGTGGGGGCCAGGAGGTATACACATAAAATAAGATGCTGCAGCAATGGTTTGGACATGAATCTGGTGCTATTCTAGTTCCCCTTTCAGAACCCACCTTCTTGGGCCCTTCCTCTAACTGCCCAGCACCCTGTGAGTTGGGTGGTTCCTGGTCCACAGAACCTTTCAGCTACCTATGAACTTACCTGTCCCTCATTCCTTCTAGACCAGGCTTGTGCCTGTCTCCGTCACTCAGATACCCACCGGAGCCAGAGGCCAAAGACACAAGTTCCTTCCTGGCTTTTCAGTCCTGGGGGAAAGTTAGAGTATTCCTCAGTGGTATCAGTACCTCATGGTCCAGATCAAAGAGCTCCTCCTTATAGGATGCCAGAGTACCAGAGCTGGGAGGACCCTCAGAGATCAACAAATCTCATTTCCTCATTGCACAGATGAGAAAGTTAAGAGACAGAGAGGGGAAGAAATTTTTCCAGAGCCATGCAGAGCAAATGGGGGAGCTGGAACCAGAACTCCTACCTGCTAATATAAGGTCTTTTGCCCCTCACAGAAGGTAATGGCTCCCTTCTTCATTCTTCTAGAAGAGCAGCATGTGCCTTATAAATGGTACCAATTGCAGCCATGACCTGAACCAAGATCAGTAGGCAGAAAGCTCTATCTATGAATGTGTCCACACCCAAGAGTGTTGAATCCAAACCATGGCAGAGGAAAGGTTGGCTGCCCCGAGTGCTCACCAGTTTGCTCTGCCTACATCACGGTCCCAGGTAGGGAAAACAGCAGCCCATGCATTTAACTTCCTTTGGACCCAGATGCCTTTGCTGTGCCACGAGAATGATGATACCCAATTCCCAGGGGTGTTGCATACATGAAAGTAGAAGAGCATGTGAACAGACTCCCACAGCCCCCTCAGAAAGCAGTCTTTCCTTCTTTTCTTCTTGGTTCTGCGTCCCACACTCACCTTAAATAGTGCTGTGGGAAGAGCTGGGGCCGGGGAAGGTTGAGTTAGTGGTCAGAGAAGAAGGCAGAGGCTGAGTTTTGCCTCTGTTGTGGCCTGAGGCTGTATCATTTTCCATATATTATATCTCCACATAAACCCACACAGACACCTTTACAGGATCATTCAGAACTGAAGTCAGAAAGAGCAGTAAGCACAAGAAGACAGAACTGGGATGTCCCTGGCACGTGCAACAAAGACAACAAAGCCCAAGCTGGCTGGCTGGACCTGGACTTGTCAAGAAACACAGAGAAAATCATGTCTCTACCAGACTGAGTGAGCAACTTGCAGTCACGGGGTCCTGATCCCCACCAAGAGTTTTCACAGGTTCATGGGTAGCCATGCTGGTGGGCAGGGACAAGAGCTGGAACCTTCTTCCAGAGAAGCACAAATGCTGTCTACAGATGGGCAGGATCAGACAAGTGGGATCTGCATCTAAATCATAGGGAGTTGTGACTTCTGTGTGTCCCATGTGATCCCAATTACTTTGAGTCTGGATCATGGACCTGCAGAGTGAGAGCTTAGGATAAACATTGTTCTGGAGTCAGGTTCTGGCTTCTCATACAATGCCTGTGTGCATTTGGGAGAGTTAGACTCTCAAAGCATCAGTTTCCCCAGTTTCTCCATCCACTGGATACAGACGATAATAGGCTCCATCTTGATGTTGGGCTGGGGAGTGAGATTAAGGAGAACCTGTATAAGTGAGTGATCAAAAAATCCACTGAGGCCCATCAAAAACTGGAGGGCAGGAGGGTAGACCTTCCTAAAACCACCTGCTGTTGTCTTTGCCCTAAACAGCTGCCTGCATTCTTCTGCAGCTTTCTTGCTTTTTTTTAAGTAAGCTTTTGAAGAAAGGAAAACATACATCTAGAGAAGTATACAAATCATAAGTTACAGTTTGATGAGTTTTCTCAAAGTGAACACACCCATAAAACTGTCTCTCAGATCAAGAAAATGTCCCTCATGTGCCTTTTAGGGCCATACCTATTCCCCTTTCTGACTCCTAGCACCATGGATTAGTAGTGTTTACTCTTGAAATTTATATAAATGGCATATATAATTTATATAATAGATACCCTTTTGTGCTTGGCTTCTTTCAATTAGCATTGTGTTTGTGAGATCCAGCCAAGTTGTTGTATGGAGTTGTAATTTCTTTATTTTCATTGCATGTGCTATTCTATTATAGGAACAAACCACAATGTATTTATGCATTTTATGGTTGATGGGCTTTTGGGTAGTGTCCAGCCTTTGACTGTTATAAATAGTGCTGCTAGACCATTCTTAAACATGACTTTAGATGAGCATATGTATGTTTCTCTATTGGTTATATATTAAACTGAATCAAATTAAATTGACATTTTTGTAAATCAAAAGTCAAACACTGGCAATTTCATATGGCTCAATCTAATAGTTTGGAGTAGAAACGTTGGGTCATGAGGCATGTATAATATATTCAACTTTCATAGATAGTGACAAACAGCTTCCCAAAGTGGTTTTACCAATGGACACTCCTACCGGTAGTGTGTAAGAGTTTGAATCTCTGCAGTCTTTTTTTTTTTTCTTTGAGACAGAGTCTCACTCTTGTCCCCTAGGCTGGAGTGCAATGGTGCCATCTCGGCTCACTGCAACCTCCACTTCTCTGGTTCAAGCAATTTTCCTGCCTCAGCCTCCCACGTAGCTGGGGTTAGAGGTGTATGCCACCACGCTGGGCTAATTTTTTATATTTTTAGTAGAGATGGGGTTTCACCATGTTAGCCAGGCTGTTCTTGAACTCGTGACCTCAGATGATCCACCCGCCTCTGCCTCCCAAAATGCTGAGATTACAGGGGTGAGCCACCACACCTGGCCCTCTACAGTCTTTTAAACAAGGGGTATCAGGTTCCTCTCCAGAGCCTCATGTACCCACCTCCTCTGTTCTGAAGGGCCTTTTTGCATCATGAATTTGCAGTATTCCCTGTGTTTACTTTCCCCTTGGGAAGGTCTTTTTAACAGTTCTAACCGTGACAGAGTCATGCTTTGGTGTATGAAGAATGCAGTTCCGCATAGGACCAGTGTAATGCTGGCAGAAGGAATAAAACTGTTAGAACAAAGAAAAAATCTCATTCCCCTCCAGGGATAACTTTGAAGCGCCTGAGTTTGAATGGTATTAAGGAGGGTGATTTCTCCTTACACCAGCGGTTTTCAATCTGTCCCCAGACAGACTATGGAAAGTAAGAGGACAGAAGCCAATGCCTTTTTCTCTTGTCCAGATCCAAGGAAGCTAGATATTTCCAGGGTGGTGTTGTTGATCAGAATCCATCTGCCAAATACAGGCAGAATGGGAGGCTCTTTCTCCTTGGGCCTGGCATGGCTGCTCTATCCGTTAGCCACAGTAGGCTGAGTGCCTAGAACTGCAGACAGTTAGGGGCTCACAAAAATGGTTTGATTCTCTTAAATTAAATCAGAGAATTTTAGGACTCTTAGGTCAAAGAAAATGCTTTAATTTATAACAATATTTTATTCTTTATATTAATGTAGTCATAAAATATGATTTGTTTATTTACTTATCTATGGAAGAAAAAATCCATGAAAATAAGAGTACCTAGGGCCCACTATGATCATACTGTGTCCCTGGGGCCTAAACCACCTGCAGAGTGAATAATTCAAATTCATGGCAATCTCTGATAGTTCTCTCCCTGTCTCAGCCATGCTCGGGGTACAAAGAAAAGAGAACCCTGTCTACATTTGAACCAGAGAGTAAAAGGGAAACACTGGGAAGTTCTTCATTTCACCTTGCTGCCAAAAGTAGGGTAAAGTCTAAGGGTTCCTTAGACCTGCCTTCAGAGTCAGCGTGAAATCTGAATCTTTAGGCAGCACAGACATGACTCCCTTAGGGGTGTAGGGCAAGGGGTCTGCTAAGGACAAGACTGTGTTCTCTAGCTCCCAAGAGGATCCCCAATATGGGCATCTGGTCCCTGGTCATGGCCAGACCTCAAGCCTACTTTGGTTCCTGTTTGTTTACTCCTTTGTTCTTCCTCCTCTCAATATGCACATACCCAGAGACTAATTTAGGGACTGGAGTCTGAGACATCAAGATCTTATTTCTTCCAAACATGTCTCTGTTGGGCTGGCCTTCAAGGAACTATCGAATGATAAATAGCTGTTTGCTGGCTGGAGGAATTTAGAAAGGACAAGCTATTTAAAGCTCTGTGAAGAGCAACCAGGTTGGGAATATATTTTTTATTAAATGGGGGAATAAAAGAATAATTTTGCAAAATACTAATGATTTAAAATATGAACAGCGTGACTCTGATCTATTTTATTTACATCTTTATATTGAATTAAAGTAGAGAGACAAATTAACAAGGAAAGAAAAAAAAAGCAGATGGTTCAGTGCAGAATCTAGAAGAAAGGGTTCTACCAGTAGCTCTGCCACAAATTTGCTCCATGATTCATAAAAAAGCACCCAACCTCTCAGAATCTCAGTTCCTCTATCTGCAAAAGAGATGACTAGATTATCCTGAAGGTCTTTTTTAGCCTTCAAATTTTAACACACAGTAGTACTCTACCAGTAATTGCTGAGATAGTGAAGGAGTGAAGGATTGTGACTAGACCAAGATCACACACGTGTGAAATCCAGCAACAGAGGTGGTGAGCTCATCAACAATAACAAGGAGGCTGGGAAGCTGAGCCCATCTGTAGATAGCATTTGCACTGCCATAAAAATAGCATAACAAGATTATATTGAAATATCCCACTATTTAACTTAATAATTTAAATGTTTGCCTAATGAGGTGGACTTGATTGGATTAGGGCATTCACAATTAATTTTGATAGATCATTTTACACATTGGAGGTGCATTCTTCTGAACCAGGAGGTGGAACGGAAGTGCAAAATGTTTACGTTCAAATGAGCATGTGATTTTGCAGAAAACATTAATCCCAGATCATGCACACTAAGTCAATTTCAGAAATGGCTTCTAGATATATTATTAGAAATTGCTCTTCAAATATAAAAAGCTTGTAATAGAGTTCTGTCCATTTTTCCTTTGGCTGATGGAAGTTGTTTTATAAATATGCCTATGATAGGATGTTTTCTTCATCCAAGCCTTTTGGTACTAATTGCAACTTTTTAAACACTGTAAGTAGTAGCTGTCATGAACACTTTGAATCCTATTACAAATATGTATTTCTGAACAATTTCACATTTAGGGGTGCATTCTTTCAACTATTTTTTGCTACTTTTTCCCCCTGTTTTTTTTAAGGCATTTGAATTGAAAACTGTGGATCCCCTTTCTTGTTAAGAAAAAAATTTATTACGCAATAAGAAAATAGTATCAGCCCCCTCCTATGCCCTCTCAAAAATCAAAGATCCAGGAGTGTTCACATCTGCCCCAGGAGTCAGGAATGAGCGGCGCTAATGGACCACGGAAAGGCTGATTGGAACCGGACCATCCATCGCAGAGTTCCAGGAGAAACGCGTTCCTCAATACCATTGCTGTCGGATCAAAACTACATCTCTGTTTCCTATCAGAAAGTTATCTCATGTACAGTGTCCATGGGCAAGGTGCTTCTTGAAGAATTCTTTGGGTCTCAGCCTCCCCTTCTGAAAGACGGAGCTAAATCACTCACATCTCAAACCTGAGGACTGGAGGTCCTGGGTGTGACAGTGTTTGGTGAGAGAGCATACAGTGATAGAAGCACTGGTTTAGAACCAACTGACCACGGCTCAAATCCTGGCGCTGCTCTTATAAGCTGGTCACCTTGGAGAAGCCACTAACCCTTTCTGAGACTCAAATGCATCATTTGGTAAATGTGGACAATCACACCTAATGGTGAGTATTGTGAGAGTCAAATGCTACATCCCCTAATGCATATAGCAGCTCTGCAAGTTTTAATTCCCTCCACCCACCCCCAGTCTCCTTCTCTGGGAGGAAAGCACAATGCAAGGCACCATTGCCATCTTGGTTTCCACAGTGCTCCTGAAAAGTCCATGGCACTTAGGACATGGGGCTCTATTCTTCCTGGTCTTAGGAAACAGATGAGGTCTGCTCGAAGCCTCCAAGCCACATTTGTTGGAGGAAGCACCTGAATCTTCCTCCCTCCTCCTCCTCTGAGGTCCAAGCTCTGTAATGAGACTTCATTAAACTCACCCTATGTGAGAGGTTGCAGTGACCTTCATAATGAAATCCAAATGCTTTGCAAGGTGCTCCGATTTTAATACGTCCCCCAAAAGTTCATGTCTTGGAACCTTAATTCCTAATGCAGCAGTGCTGGGAGGTGGGGCCTTTAAAAGGTCATTGGATCATGAGGGTGGAGCCCTCCTGAATGGATTCATGCCATTACTAAGGGAGTGAAGTGTGGGTTGCTGTAAGAAGGGAGCTGTGGAGCATTGCAGTGTCTTCCGCACCTGCTTGCTTGCCCTTCTGCCTTTCCGCAATGGGATGACGCAGCAGCTTCCCACAGTTCAGTTACCCGGGGTAAACTGCAGTCTGAAAATATTAAATGGAAAATTCCAGAGATAAACAATTCCCAAGTTTTAAATTGCATGCCATTCTGAGCAGCGTGATGAAATCTTGGCCCTGCCCAGGACGTGAACCATCCTTTGTCCGGTGTACCCTTACTGCATATGCAACCTGCCTGACAGTCACTCAGTAGCCTTCTAAGTTATCAGATCGACTGTCACAGTGCTTGTGTTGAAGTAACCCTTGTTTTACTCACAGTGCAATGAAAGAAGATATTTTGAGAAAGAGTGATGACATTCACCTTACTTTTATTATGTTGTTGTAATCATTCTATTTTATTATTAGTTGTTGTTAAACTTTTACTGTGTCTAATATATAAATTAAACTTTATCATAAGGACACGTATAGGAAAAAATGTCTCTTATACAGGGTTTGGTACTATCCACGGTTTCAAGCATTCTCCATGGAGAAGAGGGCACTACCGCATTCTGAATTCACAAACTCTCTCCAACCCTGGGTGCTTTGCTTATTTATGCTCAGGGCTCCCTCACCCTGGGATGCCCTTTCGTCTATTCTGCAAATGGGAAGGGTCTTCTATTTCAAGATCTAGCTCAAATGCCTCCTCCTCCCTTATGGGTATAGCCACCATAACTTTTTCAGTTCCTTTTTGGGTTTGCAATCTGTCCTGACAAGGTATTATTCTGATATTAAGGTGTTACAGGCTCCCTCAGAAAACCCCCATGCCTCTTCATTTCTATGTCCCTGGGATCCTCAGAAACCAAGCTGATTATAAAGCTCTTAAAATCCTCCTAAGAATCCTATTGAGTTAGACACTATTATTGAAGAAACCAAGTTCCGAGACACTAAGTAGCTTGTCTGTAGTCACACAGCCAATGGGTATAGAACAAGGATTTGAACCTGGAGAATCTCATTTCCCAGTCTGCGCTCTTTCCACTGCTCTATAAGCCTTTCCATGATCTTCTTA
The DNA here is from genome assembly GCA_963573385.1 of Cacajao melanocephalus. Lineage (NCBI taxonomy): Eukaryota > Metazoa > Chordata > Mammalia > Primates > Pitheciidae > Cacajao > Cacajao melanocephalus. Next base: position 22,181 of record CAUYLG010016630.1, on the reverse strand, counting down.
AATATTCCACCAACCCAGGAGGCAGGCAGGGAAGGGCTCTTTACAGAAGAGGAAACTGAGGCTGCTGGGGATGGTCACTTCCCTAGGCTTCCTGACTCATCATTCCGGGAACTGACTAAAGTTCTGGGCTTCTGATTCTGAAACCGGGTTTCTGCAAAGCTGCAGGCTCCTGTCAGTGACTTGCTGAGTCACCCACTCCAGAGAGCCACCTGCAGCAGGGTAGGTGAGGCCTGGGCTGTGGCAATGTCTGACAAATTCGTGTGCCTCTCAGGGCCCTTTTAAGCCCCCTCACCACAGAGGTGACAAGTAAATGACAAGGGGCATCTTTGCTCCCAAGGGATTCCAGTCACGCGAACTCTGCCAATTAAGGCTGGAACGATGTCATCTCCTGAAATAGCATTTTAATGAGTGATGGTTCTGGGATAAATTGTTATCTCGTGATCCCTCGTTAGAGAGCTTAATTAGATCCATCATAAAACATATTGATCAATGGCACTGAGCAGGTCCACAGGACATTCATCGTCCACTGGAACACTCCCGCTCACCCTTTGGTAGAGCCTGGTAAGACCAGTCCCTGGACCCTAAGAGCCACTGGGGTGCAAGTTCTTTTTGAGTACCTGGGCACCATTCTCCTGGTTCTTTCCTCCCTCCCTTCTTCTTTCCTTTCACAAATATTTATTTTAGCACCAACCATGTGCCAGGCACTGTGCTGGCCACTTATGCTTTAACTCAGTTTATCCTCACAAATAGCTGTTATGTCCTTATTTTGCAAATGATGAAACAATGGCTTGAAACCCCAAGCTGTCAACTGGGTGTAGCCCAACAGAGTTATCTTCCAGGCAACTTCTGGGAGTGGCTAATGTAAGACGGATAAAAGTAAAAACGAAGGGAAGAGTAGACTTGATTAAACTCCTAAACCTTGCCAAGACTCTCTGCTGGGCACTATATATATGTCACATTTAACCTTCATATCAATGGTGAAGATGTTCATCTTCATTTTATAGTTAAGAGAACTGAGTCTCAGAAATGTTACTTGCTCAGAGTAATACAGCCAGTGAATATCAGAGCCGGAATTAGAACATGGCTTTAGGAACCTCAAATCCAGACAGATGTGGGTTCAAACTCCAGTGCTATTACATATGTGCTGTATAATTGTGTAATTTCTCAAATTATATAAACCTTCTGAATATCAGACTCTGCATCTATAATGCTGAGGATAATAACTGGACACATCTTATACAGTTATTTTGAGGATTCATTGAAATAATACCTATAAAGCATTTAAATAGTGCCTGATCCACCCAAAGTGTTCAGTAAATATTTTTCCTAGAACATCTCAGCTGTTTTTCCTTAGAAAGAAATGATCTGTTTCCTTATCTATAAAGAGAGTGTAGTAACCCTTGCTCTGAAACAATTCACAGGGAAGCACTTTTAAAAAGGTAAAGCATTCAAATTTGTTGGTCAAATTCTGTATATCTGTATGTTGGTAAAAAGCTTGGAGTCAGCACCTGTTTGTTTTTTTTGTTTTGTTTTGTTTTGTTTTGAGATGCAGTCTCGTTCTGTCGCCTAGGCTGGAGTACAGTGGAGCAATCTCGGCTCATTGCAAACTCTGCTTCCTGGGCTCAAGCCATCTTCCCACCTTGGCCTCCCGAGTAGCCACAGGTGCATGCCACCAAACCTGGCTAATTTTTTGTATTTTTGGTAGAGATGGGGTTTCACCATGTTGTCCAGGCTGGTCTTGAACTCCTGAGCTCAAACAATGCATCGGCCTCGGCCTCCCAAAGTGCTGGAATAGCAAGGGTGAGCCACTGCACCCAGCCTGAAAGAATTTTATTTAAATTATGATTTTTATTACTAAAGTAATGCACTAGCAAAAAATGGTGGTGGGGATGGGGAGATGGATCAAGAGGAAAAGGTGGGGGTGAGTAATAAAATCGGAGTATTGAGACGTCAGTGGAAGGTAGGGGTTACTGTGGTGGCCCAGGAAGCGGCCCAGGGAGTCTCACCAATGGGGCATGACTGCATTGATTCAAGGGCCTGGGCTCAGCAGGGTGTATGTACAGTGGTGATATGTGCAGGTATCTGCAGTGTGTGTGTGTGTGTGTGTGTGTGTGTGTTTTGGACCTAATGCATATAGGATCATAGAACTTTTCCATACAAAAGAAAGGATTCTGGAGACTCATACATGGGTTGTGCAAGCAGGTGTGTATGTGTGTGTGTGAATCTCTTTTTGTGTTTTGAGGCCAGTTTCCATGAGAGGGTGACTTTTTTCACCTGTGTGCACTTGGAGATTTTTCCTTTTTTATTACAGTAAATGTAGCTTGAAAGCTGGGGATAGCATAGCTTTTCCCCGAACACAGATGACATCACATAATTTTTCTTTCAGAGAAAAGTGCTGCAAAATAACCTGCAGATAGTGAGTCTCTGTTTCTCTTTCTTACTGTCCTGCTCTTGCGTGTTCTCTGTCTCTGACTCTCATTTTTTCCATCCGTTTCCATATCTCTCTGTATCTCTGCCTCTGTCTCTGAGGCCCTATTATAGCTTAAAGTGCTTTCATATTTTCACATTTGACATGTAAAATGCCCCTGTATTACATAAAATAGCATGCATTCGGGTTTATAATTAGATCATTGTTTCATCCCAAGTTCTACACATAATGGTGCTGGACCTTGTTCCTTATCCCTCAGTACTACCTGCAAATACTACCAGGGCTGGGTATCCTACCCTAGCCCTTTTCCAGTTTTGTTTTTGGCAACTCCCAATGACAATCCTGCACCTCACTGCTCCCTGCTCCCTGCTCCCTTGCTGATCCTTTCCAGCAGCCTTCGAGATGGGTTCAGTGTTCTTCGGCGGCAGCTCAGAGGAGCCCGGACCGCCTCTCCTTCTCTCTCTCTCTCTCTCTGGCAGAGCCTAAACAATCATTTCACTCTGTTAGCAAGGCCATCAGAATTTCTGAACACAGTCACAAAATTTATAGCCGCCCAACTGTCCCTATATAAACACTACCCGGAGGAAAGGCGAAGCTATGTCTCTTTTCTCTAAAATGAGGAGACGCAAATTTTTTTTAAGAAAGGAAGGAGGACTCAAGATTCATTTTTAACCAATCTGGACATGTGTTGGAGGATATTGCTGAGAACAATTAGGGATGTATGAGTGAGGGGTTTATTTCTCACTTGCTTGTCAGGTCAGAAGACAATCTGTTTATTTTCGTGCTACAATGTTATCCGATAAACTGAAAGGATGGGAGCTAGGAAAGAGGGTATGAACAGGATGTGTGCTATCAATTTGTCAAATAAATAATCGTGCTTGGAAACAACAGATTTTATTAATTAGACAGGATGGTGTATTATTACCATTAAAGTGTTATATTGCATTAATTTTTATATTTTACTCGACTACTAATTACTGTAAAAGATTTCGGGAATGAAGCAAAATAAAATCATGCCGCATTATACATAATGTAAAGATAGCGTGAATTAATTTGTCGGCCGCTCCCCGCCTGCCGCCGGGAGAGGAAGAGGCTTGGAAGGGCCTCGGCTGGCTGGGCTCACCAGCGCTGGCTGCTCCCGCCTTGTCGCAGGAGGCAGCTGTGAAGACTTGGGGTTCAAGACCCGGCTCAGCCACGAACTTGCTTAGTATCCTTTGGCAAATCACCTCTCTGAGGCTTCAGTTTCCTCTTCTGCAAATGTAAACCCTTTTTTTTTTCCTTACGGGTTGGTTGTAAAGATCTAACGAATTCCCGAGAGTAAAAATGCTTTCAAATGTCAGAGGTGGGGAGAAGAGTTGAGATCCAGTACAATAAGAGGAGATAGACAGGGGTGGGGGGCGTCCAGAGTTCAGACCCTGCAGGGGCAGCTCTGGTCAGACTTAATGCTCTGAGACTGCCAGACCTAGGGGGCGAGGGCGGGGGGGAGCTGGATAGTTAGGGCTTGGGGAGGGAATTAGGGCTCTCCTTGGCCTTCCAGCGGTTGTCTCAGCCACCTCTTCACTGGAGAGTGCCTGGGAGTGTGACCCATGGCCACACCCTGGCTGAGCGGAGTTCCTCACTGTAAATGCAGACTAGAAGACACGCCGTTATCCCCAGGAGCTCACGGCAGTGAATCCCCCACTGGGTATTGGCACCGTGGAAAAAAGCAAGACTCTCGTCAGACAGGACAAGGTTTTAATCCCTGCATAGCCACGCACGAGCCGTGTGGCCACAGCCAAGTCCCTTAATCTCTCTGAAGGGCAGTTTCTTCTTCAGCTAAAAATAAATAAATAAATAAATACATAAATAAATAAATAAATAAGTTGTTTGCTCAGGAAGTAAATTCCCACGCTGGGCACAAATTCTGGCTAAGGAGGCGGCAGGCTGGGCCTCCGAGGGGACCAGGGTCCCCAGGGCTCTCCATGACAGCCCAGCCGCATGGGGACCAGAGCCCTCCCGTCCAGCTCCATCCAGGCGCTGCCTCCCGGGTCCTCGCTGACCTCCGCTCGGGCAGAAGCCACCGACTCCCAGGGCGGCCCCCAAGCCCCACCCCGGGGACGCGGTTCTCCCTCGCTCGGCGGCCGAAGCCCAGCCACGTTTTTCTCCAGGCTGGGTCTCCGCAGCCAGGGCCAGGCGAGGGCCATTTCTCACGACCCACTGCCACCTACTGTCCTCAGCGGAGAACTGCAGGCCGGGCGCGGCAGGCCTCTGGGAAGCGGCCATAGGGAGGGGCCAGAACCCCAGGCGGCGCTCAGGCCCCTCGGCTTGGAGTCCCAGTTCCCAAGGTGTTTCGGGTACGTGTTGCAGTCCTGTGGGAACAACTCAGCGGGCCACGTGAAGCCCTGATGCTCTGGCTTGCACTGTTACTGGGGTAACTGGACCCCTGGGGACACAGGAGCACTAGGGAAAGCCCCTCCCCCCATCTGGCTATGGTCCCCTTTAGAGGCCTGAAAAACCTGTCCCTGGGTTTGGAGGGCTGCCTCTGGCTGCTAGAACTGGACCTGATGTAGGGCTTCCAGAGACAGTTGTCCCTGTTTCCAGTTTCCAGAGTTAGAACTTCGCCTGCCCTGCAAGTCTGACCTGAGTCTGGGCTGGGCGTGCCTTTAGCTTTTTCTGTATTCTCTGGATCCCTTATGTGACCCTCTCTTGGGGCATGGACCAGGCAGCCCTGAAAAAAGCATGGTCTCAAATCTTGGCTTCTCCACTCACAAGCTGGCCGATCTGGGGTAAGTGACTCAGCCTTCTTATGCCTAATTTTCGTCATCTTTAAACCAGCAATAATAGTAGTAACTTCCACATAGGGTTGTCATGAGGATGAAATGGATGGATATATATATACATTAGAACAAGGCCTGCCACACAGTAAATGCATTATACATGCATAGTAGTGCCTTACCCAAGCATTAGGGATTATCTGTGTCAGTGTTATCTGTGTGCCTGTCGTAAGACTTCCATTTGATTGTGAGCTCCATAAGTGTAGAAATCATTTCTGATTCACCCATGAATCCTCAGCTACTTGTACACAGAAGGATGCAGTACCACTTATCCATGAATTCATTCATCCATTTAATAAATATTTATTCTACTATGTGCCAAGTACTGTGCCCTGGGGTTACAAGAGTGTTAATGAAGACAAAGACCCTTCCTTCATGGAGCTTATATTGTTTAAAGAAGACAGAAATGGAGCAAACAAGTAAGTCAATAAAATGGGTACATCTTATAATAAGTGCTAGGAAGAAAACAGCCAGACTGTCTGAAAGAGAATGATGGAGGAGGAGCGTGGAGGAGAGCTTTTGGATGGTCAGGGCAGGCATTACTTTTAAAGCCTCTGAAGAGGGGATAATTAAGCTGAAACTTAGATGAAAAGGAGGAAGCTGGTGGATGCCTGGGGTACAGGCAAAAGATATACTGCAAAGGAGCAGGAGGAAACTTCCTAAGGTGATGGAAATGTAACAGTGGTTGCCTAAGTATATTTATATAGTTGTCAAAACTCATCAAACTGAACTCTGAAAAGGAGTGAATTTTATTCACACAAATTATGCTTCAGGCTGGGCACGGTGGCTCATGCCTGTAATCCCAGTAGTTTGGGAGGCTGAGGTGGGTGCATCACCTGATGTCAGGAGTTCAAGACCAGCCTGGTTAACATGATGAAACCCCGTCTCTACTAAAAATACAAAAAGTAGCTGGGTGTGGTGGTGTGCACCTGTAATCCCAGCTACTCGGGAGGCTGAGGCAGGACAATTGCTTGAACCCAGGAGGCAGAGGTTGCAGTGAGCCGAGATCACGCCATTGTACTCCAGCCTGAGCAACAAGAGCAAAACTCCATCTAAAAAATTAAAAAAATTTTTTTCAAAGTATGCTTCAATAAAGCTGATTTAAAATTGAAAGATGGTAGCCAAGTAAAAAATCAAGGAAGAGCATTCCAGGCATAGGAAAGAAGAGCTGATGCATAGCCCCTGAAGCAGGGATAATCTTTTTGCATCCTGGGAAGGCCTGTGTGGATAAAGCCTGGTAAAGAAGAGGGAGGTAGCAAGAGCTGGCTGAAGCCATGACAGCCTGGACCTTGTGGTTAGGATTTTATTCTAAGTGTGAACAGAAAGAGCCCTTGATTTGCTAGCAAACGTCCTGAACCCTGGTCTGGACTTTCTAGCTGTGTTGTCTTGGATGAATCATTGAACTATTGTGAGCATTTTTTTAAATCTGTAAAATAGGAATAAAAATGATATCCAGGGATTCCATCAAAGGGGACTGCAGCAGGGCTGACTGTGAAGGCAGCCAGACAGCTGACACTTGGGGGATATACCCACATATTTTTATTGGGGGCTCAAAAGATTGCTCATTAAATTGAGATAGTACATGTCTGTATGTAGCAGAGTCCTATAGCCTTTCAAATAGTAGTTGGTGGGTGGTGGGGAGGAATAATGGGAAAATTAGGGCATTGAGTCTTTCAGTGTGTCCTCACCTACCTAATACTGTTTTTCTCTCTTATAGAAAATTCTTCTTTTCCTTGGTCTCATAGCACGTATCTCAGTTTATTATTATGCATTTAAATTCTGTACGTATTTGTTCAGTGTCTGCCTTCCTGCATACTGCAAGCTCCACGAGGACCAGGACTGTGTCTGTTCTCTAAAGAACTGTACCCCAGTATCTAGCACTGTCATTGGTACATAGGAGGCGCTCAGTAAATACTAATTGAATGAATGGATGAATGAATGAATGACTATAACCATCCATTTATCCAAAGCAGTTAACCATCCACAGGGCCCTTTCTGGTTCTTCCCAAATAATCCACCTTCTCTTACCCACTGGAAGCTCATCATCTAAACGTTCCATTTTGGGTTTTCTCCATTATCCTCATTCTAAATTCAGCACCCCCACCCCCACAGAGTTTCTTTCTTTCTGTTTTAATAAACATCGACACAAAGTTAAGGAGAGAAGACTGATGGTTGTGTTTGATTTCACACTGGTTTTGCCCTTTGATGTTGTAAACTACTTTCACCTCAATTTGATTTTCCGAAGTAGATAGGGTCGAATCATCTATAATTTTTATTTTCCACATGAGGAGCCAGACCATTGAAGAGATGGACTGACTCATCCCATGGCATAACTAGGGAGTGGTAGGGACGCAGCTAAACCCCAGGTCCCATGGCTCTAAATTCCATGATCCTCTTCCCTTCTGGACTTCTCTGCTTGATGGTTCTATGTGCAATATATTTCTCCCTTCACACCGTGGCACTGATGGTCCAGGACAAATCGTGATGATGGTTCTCCATTGAGAAAAAATGATGAAGACCCTCAGGTACACTAATGTTCTTACTGTAAGTATCTAATTCACTTCCAGTGGCCATCAGAGCAAATAGAGTCCATTACAATATGGTTACATGCATAGGTCCCAAATAAAACCTCTAGAGCCAGATCTGCCAGGTTTGCATATTGGCTTTGCCACCCTCCAGTCCTCTGACCTTGGGCAATTTATTTCAGATCTCTGTGCCACAGGCTCCTCATTATAAATTGGAGATAAGAATAGTGACTACCGTATAGGGTTTCTGGGTGAATTAAATGAGTTAATATATGTAAAATGCTTAGAAAAGTGCCTGTCCAATAGAAAGCGGCCAATTGATATTGTCCCTTCCCTCCCTCCCTCCCCTTCTCCCTCCCTCCCTCCCTCTCTTCCTTCCTTCCTTCTTTCCTTCCTGTTCTCTTTCTGTATTTCTCTCTCCACTTCTTTCTCTGTACTTTTTTTGTTCTTTACTTTTCTTTTTTCTCTCTTGTTTATTACTTATTCTTCCTAAATTCCTGTCTCTTCCCTGAATGTAACTTATTTCACAATAGTACATCAATAAATATTTGCTGAACCAATACATAAATGAATAAAGAAAAAAGAAAGAGAAGGAGAGAGCTGATGCCTGGGACAGGATGTGAAGAAGCAAGGATAGAACAAAACAAGATAATCTGTGTTTTCAAATGTTTGTTTTTATCTTAATGTATGAGCTATAAGAGGTAAGACACTCTCATCCTGTGTTACCATGGGCAAGTAAGCAACCTCTCTGAGCCTCCATTTCTGCCTCTGTAAGGGAGTAGCACTGAACTGGATCATCCTTATGTTTCCTGTATCTCTGACTCTGAGTCTACAATTCCATCTATATGAAATGTGATGTTGACTCGTCCTAGCATTTGAAATGAGATGGGGAGGGGATGGAAGAAGCCAAAGGTACATTTTCTAATGAAACCTGTTTCACCTGTGGCACTCATATGAAGCTTTGCAGGTGAGTACTTGCTTTGATCTCACCCTGTGCTGACTTCTATTTCCTGCTCTGCTTCTTAATGGCAATAGAACTTTGAGTAAGACAGTCAACATCTCCAGACTTCCCTTTCCTCATCTTATGATGGGACAAAAGGAGATGGTGTATTGTAAGATGCTTATCACAATGATCAACATGTAGTAAATGCTCATTAAATTACTATTAATGTGTGTTATTAAAGTGTGCATATGACCTCAAGCCTTGACAAAACCCACTCTAAGGCCAAATGATGAATTCCTATTAGCTGGTATTTTGGGCATTTTATGATTAAGCATTCATTGAAAATCCACTATCTGTTAGAACTTGAACCACGTGATAGCATAGGGAAGTGGATGAACCACGAGTTCTGACTCAAGGTTCAAAGGATTACATGCATTTTTTTCAGGTCCCAATATATTTCTGGTACTTTGCTATATTATGCCTTTTAGTCCTTCTAACAACCCTGTAGGTAGGTTTTGTTTTGGCGGCAGGAATGAATTGAACACAGGAAGCTGCATAAGTGGAGCCTGCAGGGAGCAGGAGTGATGGGAATTCACAGGACTCACCCTGGACCACACCCAGATCCTTCCCCTCTGTAAGCCACAATCAGCAAATATCCTGACTGTGCAGCGCCAAGGATGGGAGTGCCGTTGAGACTCTCACCAACCCTGCAGAGTAGGAAAAAATATGAGTACCTCCCTCATGAATTCTCAGTCCTTGTTTCTGGCTTCCTGCCCCTTCCCTTCTTTGACATCTTCCAGGCAAGGCTTGGGCATAAATAATCTGTACCTGAGCATGAATAAATACTGTGACTGGCTTCCCTCTCCCAGGGGATGTTTTGCTTTTGCAGCTGAATCTCTCATATCTTCTGGACCCAAACGCCAAGTCTCCGCATTCCTACCTAATTAGAATCTAAAGGCCTTAACCCAGCACGTGGGCTTTTCCCCAGCCTGCCTCCCTCCCTCCCTACCACCAGACTCAACTTACCTGTGGTTGTCTTCTCTCATTCCAGCCCGAAGGCCATGGTCTATTGGACACCTCCTCATACTCCCCATCTCCAGCATTCCACTGATGCTGCTTGCTGCTTCTTCTGCTAAAATACTTCACATACCCAAATACTGCCTCTACTTTAGGTCCTGGTTCAGAGATCACCTCCTCCAAGAAGGCCTCTGTGATTTTATAGCTGGAAATCGTTTTTCTCTCAGAGAAATCATTACAGCAGCAATTCATAACTTTATTCTGAATGTGAATTTTTGTGTGTGAATCAGTCCAGAGATTTTGTTAAAAATGCAGATTCACAGACAGTAGTTCGGGGATAGGGTCTGAGATTCTGCATTTCTGACTTGCCCAACCATGATGTTTCCTGATGCTTCTGGCCTGTGAATTACACATTGAGTAGCAAGTCATCTCCCAATCTGTCTGTGTATCAGAATCACTTGTTAAGCTGATTGAAAATATGGATCTTGGGGCCAGAGGTTGATCAAGGTTTTATGGGACCTGAGCTCATTCCATATAGAGAGTCTCTTTTAAAATATACATATAAAGTTATTAATAAGAAATTGCCACCTGTCCCAGCTACTGGGGAAGCTGAGGTGGGAGGATCGCTTGAGCCCGGGAGGTGGAGGTTGCAGTGAGCTGAGATCGCACCATTGCCCTCCAGGCTGGGCAAGAGAGCAAGACCCTGTCTAAAAATAAAAAAAAAAAGGAGTTGCTGGAACTTCTCCCAGGTCCCTGGAAGGAGCTGTGCAAGTGAAGGGTCTTGAAGTATAAACTCCACTAGTGTCAAGGTAAATCCATTTTTGCCTGAGACCCATATGACAGCAGACTCTTGGGAGGCAGGAACTATATGTGCGCTTTGTTTTGTTTTCAGAATTTCTCCAGGTTATTCTAAATAACGAATCCTGGATCAATCCCTACACCTCCTGTAAGAACAGAACACTTGAACTCTTCCTGCCTGTCCAGTTACCTCCCTCTATGCCTTCCATCTCCAAAGCTGCTGTGCCAGGCACCTGGATAGACCCCATGGAAACAAAGATCAAAGACCTGCAGGCTCCTGCCCTCAGCAAGCTCATGTTCTACTGGAAGACTGGTCACAGCTTCACAAAATGAACTCTGCATCCTCTGTTTGCCCAAGTGCTTCAGGGATCAGAGAATAGAACAAAACTCAGCCCTGATAAAAAGACAACATTGGGATGGCTCCCAGAGGGGCTGACATCCAGGGAGCTCTTGCCAAATTACTGGGGCTTCTCCAAGCAGAGGGAATAGTGTGTGCAAAGGCAGGGAGGCCTGAGAGAATATGTTTTCTTCAAGAACTAGCCAGTCAAATCCACGTGTGGCATAAGAGCAGGGCATACGTTGGGGGCAGGGAGCAGGGCTATGAGAGATGGGTCTGGAAAGGTGGCTAGACTCTTAGGAGTTGCGGCTCTTTGGGAGTGGATGACAGGCAGTGGACGGTTTTCAGGCAGGGGACTAGCACAATCAGGTCCTTTTTTTTACATGTGCATGCATTACTTTCAACTTCCAACTATAGCTAGCTCTTTCCATGACATCACATTATTAGATCCAGAGACTTTTATTTCTTTTTTAAAAACATCTTTAATTCTTTAATGACTATTTCTTTTAAAGTAATTGTTAAATGTCAGACAGCGTGTGAAGTATTTTAATCTCATTTGTTCCTCCTACAAACTCTGGGAGGCATAAAAAAATGATATCTATTTTATAGATATATAAACTGAGGATAGGAAAGTTTAAGGGACTTGCCCAAGATAACAGAAATAGAAAATCTGAAAACCCTTAAGACACAGAGATTAGCATGATGCTAAGGTACACAGCAAGGACCAAAACGGTTTGGTGAATTAATAGATGAATGCTGAGATTAAAGGAGCTTCACTTGTTAAGGCAATTTAGGGAAGCGTGTGCCAGTGAATTGGAGGGATGTAAGGCCTCCTTTCTGTTTCCCTAGAAATCCCAGGTTCCTGCTCCTGGGGGAGAAAAATTCTTCCTAGTATCCATGCATGTGCCCTCCTATCGTTCCCTTCCAGAAGCCATGCCTTCCCTGTGCACTCTGCCTCAGTTAGACAAAAGATACGGCAGAAACACAGACCATGGAACGTAGTGAAGAAAGTTGTTTTGGTGATTTTATGTGATTGGGTGGCAGGTGGATTTTAACTGGGCTTTTTGAAGCCCTTGCATTCAATACAATTCAATTCCATGATTCCAATTAGGACAAATGAACTTGATTTTTAAAATATTTAGTGAGTGCCTAATATTGCTATTGGCAAGTGATAGTGAGTGACAATGCCCAGGACTCCGTAGGCCTCTGGAAACATAGGAGTTGAACTTGACATACATCCTTGATTTTAGTCTTCCTTCTGGAATACATTCTAATTCATAGCAAAACCTGGCTCCTCATCCACAGCTGGGACCTCCAGCCATTTCCTCCAGAGAGTTCAGCCTCATCCCTGCTCTTCCTGCCAAAAATGCTGGTGGCCATGACATTTCATACAGCATGTGACAGTATTTTCCAGACTTCACAATAGTACAAGGAGAAAAAAAAAGTTAGATCATTATGATTCCTCTCCTACAGAAGTTCAGAGAAGTTCAAAAACCTGCACAGTTAGGAAGTTGTGGCACTGGGGCCAGAACCCAATTTTCTAATGCTTGGTGGGGACAAGTCCAATATGACATTATTGCTAGGTCACCAATCTGGCAGCTAATTAGCATCTCCTTGATGACATGTTCATCAGGATTGTTCTCTCATCTGCTCGCACTTGCTTTTTCTTTCCAAATAAGCTATAAACAAGTTATAGGAAGGAAGCTTGTCTTAAGATTTCACTTCTACTCTTTTATATGCCAAACACTGTGAGAGGTATTATTATGGGGGGTATTAGGGTTACAATTACAAACAAAATAACATACTTCTTGCCCTCTGAAGGTGTATCATCTAACTGAATAGTCGTATTTTATGACTTTTTGAATTTTTACTATGTCTTAAGTATTGCGTTCTCCACTTTACAGACAAGTACACTAAGATACAAAAAGTAACCAGGAACTTGTCTAGAATGGGAGAGCTTGAATTCCCACGGATTACCAGATTTCTGCTTTCCAGAAGCTGGCCCAGGCCTGAGCCAACACAATATGCTCTGACAGTTTAAACACATGGCTTTTGAAGTCAGACAGATTCAAATCTCAGCTCAGCCAATTACTTGTGTGATCTTAGGCTGGCTGTTTCCCTTTAAACCTCAGTTTCTACATCTGTAAAGTAGGGGTCATGATGACCGGGTTCCAGTTATTTTTGTTGTATGGGTCAGTTAAAAAAATGAAGAATGTGAGACTCTTAAATGAATACCTGGTTCAGCGCAAGGGCCCAATAAACAGTAGCTATTCTCACTATTACTATTAATCATTGGCAGACACAGCACCACTCTGCCTGCGGTTATGTGCATGATGCTTTAGTATTTTCTTCTTCCCTCTGAGTTGTTGAGACTAAAGTGTTCTGTCCTCCCTGCTTCAGCTCTCCACATGCCAGAAACAGAGACCACTTACACAAGCAGCAACAGGGTCCAGTTCTGTGACCAGTGGAGCCAATGGCCCCCTCGTTGGAAACACCAGCAAGCAAAGTGTCAGGACTCAGAAGCCGCCAACAGGCTTCAGGACCCTGCCAAGCCCTCGTGCCCACTCGAGCAGCCAGGGGGAGGGGGTGACTATGGCATAAACACACGTTTGCTTTCATTTGGCTTAGCTGACTGTGTGTTTTGTTAAACAAATTTAGGTTTGGAAAAGATTATTTTTGGTACACTGCTGCATAATTAGATGAATTTTCATGAGTTTATTCTTGAAATAAACTTTGAAATTGTCCGTGTTTTACTGTTTTTTAATCATCTGCAGATACTGTTTTTTGAGACTTAGCAGGGAAAAAAAAACCTTGTTACATATCAGTTTAATTTAGATTCAAATAAAATAATTTTTTGAATTTGCAGCAACAACAAGTCTGCGAAAGTGGTTGTAACTGGTGCTGAGTTGTTTGAGGATCAAGATAATTACAGTATAAAGGATAAGAGAGAATATAATATCCTGGCATCCAGTGCCTATTCAGCTAATCCCCAGCCCTTGACAGATGTTCAAACACAGTATTTTTAAAAGCTGACTTTTAAAAAAACAGGGCAATTCACTTATTAGATATAAACAACATGATAAGAAATTCAAAGTCTGACATCCATTACGAATCGTCCGTGTTGAGAAGCGTGAGAGACAAGGCAAGAAGTCAAACGTGCCGTGCTCATTGCTGTAATGGGTGTCCAAGCAGCGCTGGGATTGCAGGAAGACCAGGCCCCCACTTTGCCAGGGGCACAGGTTTCATCTGTACCAGCCCCCGAGAAGCAGAGCCCTGAAGGCAGCTTCGATGATGCTGTCAGCCTACGTAGCAGCCTCTCTGGCGACTGCTTGAAGCCAAGGCTGCCAGCAGCCAGTACCAGGATAGTCTGGCCAGCTTTGAACAATAGCCACGTAGTGATAGGTGGCTCATACAGGTGGCCAGGCAGATGGAGGGTTAATGAGTGGGGAGTCTGTTGGCTTAAAGATTGCTCTTGTCACTGGCGTCTGACACTCCTCCACTCTCATTCATCAAACATTCTACTGAGCCTGAGTATCTGTTGGGCATCAAGTCTGATTGGTAGCCTCCGGGTTCAGAGATGAATAAGACCTCATTCATGCCCTGCCTCCAAAATCCCACAGTGTAGCAAAGAAGATAAATTATATCCATTGACAGCAACTACAAATATTATTATCATTATCATTATTAAACTTTGTTTATATGCTAAGCTTAATTCTAAGTGCTCTTCCTAATTCCCACAATAATCTTATGGAGTAGGTATTATTATTATGCCCATCTTATAGATGAGGAAGCTATGGCACAGAATGAATAAGTATGTGATGAAGTTATTTCTGACTGTGGCTGATAGTAGTGGTGGGGAAGGAACCACAGAAGGCTTTATGGAAAGGGTAGGGTTTGGATCGAGTCTGTATGGACAGTGGGGTCTGCAAACGTGAAGATCCAGGAAATGGACATGCAAGGCAGAGATAACAATGAAGAGAGAAGAGCAAAAATATTATCTGGTGAACTAAGATATCAAGCTGCACTGAGGATGGCATGAAATTTCTTTTTTGCCTTCCTATTGAAATGAAATTCTGTATAAAAAGCCTTTGGCACTCTGGGAAGCACAGACTCAACTATGGATGCTGGTGCTTCTTCTCCTTCTGTCAAATCTTTTATCTAGGGTCCTTAAAACTGCCTCTGTAATAGCAGTGGTTCCAAGGTGGCCAAGTGCAGAGGTTCAGGGGAAACTCCAGCAGATGTTTCTCTCCTGGTCTGTGCCTGGACATGTGGGTCCAGGCCCAGGAAGAGCCAGGCTTTAACATCAGAGGGTACCATTGCTGCAGATTATTCCAAGTGCAAGCACATTCAAAGCCAGACCACCTGTTCCACTTGTCTCTTGGTTTTTGTTGGATGCTTCAATGATACATTGCATTTCACTACCTCTAATTTCTTTTTAGCATTGTCTTAAGAATTACCTTATCAACATAGTACTTTAATTAACTAATTTATTTATCTTCAGAGACAGTGTCTCACTCTTTCACCCAGACTGAAGTACAATGTTGTGATCATGGCTCACTGCACCCTAGAACTCCTGGACTCAAGCAATCCTCCTGCCTCAGCCTCCCAAGTAGCTGAGATTATAGGAACATATCATCATGCTCAGCTAAGTTTTCTTTCTTTCTTCTTCTTTTTTTTAGGCACATGGTCTCACTGTGTTGCCCAGAATGGTTTCAAACTCTTAACCTCAAGAGATCTTCCTGCCTTGGCATCCCAAAGTGCTGGGACTACAGGTGTTAGTGACCACGCCTGGCCTAACTTTAAAACAATTTCTGAAAAGGATCTTCTTTCAGAAAATATTCCATTTCCTCCCACCCCACCCACCCCCGATCTGCTCACAGAACACATCCTTCCATGAGGACAGGTATGCAAGGCAAGGGAGAGGGGTCTGAAGAAGACCATGAGAAGAGCCTGCTCTGCGTCCCCTGCTGTGGGGTGACCAGGCCAGACACACTTTAGAATTCAAATGGACCCACACTAGACTGGATAGCCGTCATGGCCTCAGAGCCAAGGAGAAAGTGGTCAGCTGCTGGGTGTGACCTGTATTCCAGGAATTTGCCAGACAAGTATTGCTTGAGTATTTTCTAGAGACTAGATGTCAGCCACTCATGAGAAAGTCTGTGGGGCTGTTTTAGTTCCTGCCCAAGAAGGCCATCAAGAGTGGGCGTGGGAGCACGGAGCAGGAAGAAAGGATTAACTTCTCTATCTCAGGTTTACCCTGGGCACCACTTCAAGGAAGCACGGGTCCCCAATCTGGTTTCAGCCACACATTCTCTTGGCAGCCTTCAGAAATGTACAAGGCTTCCAAAGAGCAGCCTCTTTCAAGGAACTTCTCAGCCCTGGCTTAGTTCTGCAGGAGGAGGTAAGCCTGGGCGGAGTGTGCCAGGGCTGCTCTCCTGTTCCTTCAGCTCCCCTGAGGCATCCTCCACTCAGGACGTCCTCACGCTCCTCAGGGTTCCTGAAACAACCACAGGATTCAAGGATGTAGGGCTGTGGTCATTGCCCTCTCACTCTTTTTACATGTTTCTTTCTGACCAAACATCTCAGATTCTCTGAACTCAGGCTCAATTTCAAAAGCTTCATGCCTTTCTCCCAATATAATAATATTAACTAGCCTTCCTGGAGTGTTTTCTAGGTATCTGATGCTGCTCTAAGAATTTTACATATATTATGTAATTTAATTCTCACCCAACCTTAAGATCTCGAAGTTGAGATGCACACGTGTATTAGATCTAGCACATGCCTATCCTTCCCCACATTTAACAGAGATTTCATTAAAAATGAAGATCAAATGATAGACTGAACAAATGAATGAATAATGGGAGGAAAGAAAGAAGGTCACCAGGAACATGAAAAGAACCACTCAGGTGAAAGTGAAAGAACCACTTGGACAGTTACTAGTTGAGAATAATTTTGAGCAAAATCTGTAAGCCTTTGTTTTCACTTTGTAAAAAGAAGTTACTGGCACTAGAGTAAAGAAAGGTATAAGATATGAAAGTACTTCAATGTGTTTATAGTAAGTGCTCACTTGTTGTTAAATGCATATAATCTATTTTTTTTTTAACCTAATACAAAGACAGATTCCAGTTTTCTGCATGGCCTGTCTTGGGGAGGGCATCAGAATTCCTGGAAGCAATGTAAACGTTCTGCTGTCTCCTTATACAAATAGAATTAAAACCACAGCTTTTGATTATTTTCTAAAATAGCTAACCAGTCTGTGTTTGATGACCTTCTGTAACAGAGAGCTTACTACTTCTTGAGACATTTTAATCCATGGTCATGTCACACAGACTTCATAGTTGACCAGTTGCTCTTTGCAATGGACTGAAATTTCCTGACTGCCTCACTGGACAAGAAACAGAGCTTTCTTGACCTGGGCTTTAGCTATTCTCAAATTGGAATGGAAAAGTATAGATTCATAGAATGTCAGAGTTTAAAGAGACGTAGAAACCCCCTATTCCAGGGCTTTAATTCACAAACTGAGGAAATCTCTATGCAATATACAGCATTTCAATTGGTTGGTAACCGGAAAACTCTTTATTCAGCCGTTGTCCAGAGTGTCATACTGAATAATTTCTCTTTGGAATATAGCAGGAAAGGCACTTTGGTCTTGTGTGTATGTACAAGATGCCGATTTCAGAAATGAATTATTTCTCCCAAAACAGGTTCTATGGTGATTATGGTAGATTGTTACAGTAATGGATTCTGATTGTTCACATCATCCTACACCCTTGGGAAGTTCTCTCTATACTCTAGTGGTGGCTATGTGATTTGCTTTGGCCATTGTGATGCAAGAGGAAACTTGAGAAGTGTTTGTATATTGAGACATCCTTTCTTGCTTCTCCCATAACCCCATGACTGCCTGCTCTAGCTTGATGAATGTTGCTTTATGGCCCCACCAATAGCCAGCTAATCCCTAGAAACAGAGCCATCTCACTGACTGGCAGTTAACTGCAGACACATGAATGAACCCATTTGAGACTAGCAGAAGAACTTCTCAGCTGAGCCCAGGCCAAATTTGCAACCATCAGAGTCATCAGCTAAATAAATCGTTGTTGGTTTAAGCCACTAAAGTTTGGAATGGTTTTTTATGCAGTCCTCCTCCAAATAAAAGCACATGGACCATTTCTCTAATTAGACTGTCAGCTCAGAACAACCTTGCAATTGACAAGGCCACTGGTTACAAAGTTTACATATGGAAGTTTAAACTACAAAGTTTAAATAAGGAAGAGTTCTTTTACTTGAGCTTTTACTCTTCAATTAGTAAAAAACTAACAACCATGTTAAATGCATCATTTAACAACAAGGATCTACTCCGAGAAATGCATCAGTAGGTAATTTTGTCATGGTGGGAATATCGCAGAGTGTACGTAGACAAACCTAAATGGCACAACCTACTGCACACCTAGGCTATATGGTATGGCCTGTTGCTCCTGGGCTACAAACCTGTACAGCATGTTACTATATGGATACTGTAGGCAATTGTAACACAATGGTAAGTTTTGTGTATCTACACATATCTAAACATGGAAAAGGTACACTTAAAAAATACAGTAGTATAATCTTATGGGACCACCATTGTATATATGGTCCATCATAGATCAAAGTGTGGTTATGCAACACATGACAGTACATGTCCATTCTGAGGTCCTGAGATCTTGCTAAAGGTCACAAAGCCAGCTGGTCATCAGAGAAACCAGAATTTAAACCCAAGGAGGCCTGGTTCCAAAGTTTACGCTCTAATCTTTTAAAGGAAGCCTACCTGATCTTTCATCAGGGCCTTTATCTCCATAGAGCCTAAGGGCTGGGCTCCTGACCTCTTTATGAAGTCTACTTTGCTCCCACCGCACAAGACTGGGACGCACCATGATGGAGCCATCACAGAAGGAAGGGGAAGAAGGAAATTATGCCATACTCTGCACTAATAGTTAAAATCACTAACACTGACCTCTAATTATTAACCACTAACTATGTGCTAGACATTCTTCTACCCCCTATGTGTATTATCTGATTGAACACTCACCACAGTCAACTATACATATTATTATTAACTCCATTTTACAAATATTTAACTAAAATGGCCAAGTAAGTAAAGAGCAAAAATTTAAACCCAGGTCAACTGGTATCGGAGCTGATATGTTCACTGCTGTGCTGTGCTGCCCTGCCTCTTTACATGATCCAGGGGTTGGGAGATTTACTTAGGTGGGCTTCTGAAAACCAGGTAGTCTGAAACTCTGCAAGGTTATTTGCAGATACTGGGGCCAATGCTTCCTGCTGTGTGCCTGGGTTGTTTAGGGAAATGGAGAGTTTATTGCTTTTTTCTGTTCATTATTTTTAAATGGTCTCTGTATGTTCTACAGTCTGCTCCCCAAAGGCCGGAAAAGAAAACACAGTGGCCAAGTCCTAGGTCCTCAGAGCCCCATAAAAGAATACAAGCATATCTCAACGTATTTTTATCACTGTGGTAGTCTCTGTGCTAGGTCACCTCCATATGGTGTAGTTAGCATGTTCTTTGCCGCCACCTTGAAACATCAGTGTGATTATCCCCATTTTACAGATAAAATTAATAGCAAACTCCAACTGATAGAACTCTGGATAAACCCTATTTTCCTGTGATTGGTGCTTTTCAGGGCTGCAAAATAATTTCCTCTCTTTAGCTCAGTAAACATTTTTCCTCCAATTTTGTTTGCTTCATTCATTTGCTTAGCAAACCCTTTTCCACAGAGGTAAAATCCCATTAAGAGAAAACTCTAGGGATATCTGAATTGTTTTCTTGACAGCAACTCTGATAATGAGTAAGTGACTGCAATTCTTGTTATCAACCTATGAGACCCTGTCATGCCAACAGGTGAAATGTCTTGGTCACAGAGTTCCACCTCCAGTTGCGTGAGTGGACCCGTTAGCATCTGTGCTTTACCATATGGATTCTCTAACCCCACCCCCAGAGTGTCTTCATTTTCTTGTTGCCCTTCAAGTTCTGTTGGTTTTGTTCAGATGTTTTTAATGAGTTTGTCCTGCGGCAGCCAGGGAATGGCTAACAAGTCTTCTGGGCCCTTAAAAACCCATTAGAATGTTATTTCTTACAAAGTGAAAAACTAACCTCATGCCAGATGCAAATAGGGCTCAAGCCATCAGAAATAAAGTTTGATTCTGAAGGAAAATTCCACCGAGACATGAAAGTTCTTCAGCTTGGGGAAAATAGTCTTTGATGTCTAGTCCGACTCTGCAGTCTAATATGATTATTAAGAGCATGAGTGTTGCAGAAGTTGGAATGGGTTCAAACCCACTCTCTTTTATATACTAGCTCAGTGATCTAGGGCATGTTGCTTAACCTCTCTGTGTTTCAATTATTTCACCTGAAAAACCTAGGAATAAAAATAATACCACCTAGAACTACTGGAGGATTAAATAAGAAACTATAGGTGTAGCAGTTAAGATTATATTCCGAGTATAATCACGAAAGCAACAGAAAAGTAACTGAAATTAGTAGAGGCTTATACCTCTGTCATTCAAAATAATTTTAAAGATTGGCAATCCAGTATTGGCAAGGCAGTTCCACAGTTGTCAGGAGCCTAAGGCTACCTCTACTTTTCTACTCCACCATTTTTAGCACTGGCTTCCATTCTCAGGGTCTCCTCATGTATCTCATGGTTCAAAATGGCTGCCAGGTACCAACTCTCAGTCTACACTGTAGACCAGAAGCAGAAAGAAAGGTGGAGGGACAGAGGACATGAAGTTATGTCTCTCACATGGGTCAATATCTTTTCAGGACATTTCCTGGTAGTTCCAACCAATACTTTTTAGATCTTTTGGGTCCTCCTTAACTGCAAAGGAAACTAGGAAATGCTGATCTGTGGTTAGGCACAATGCTATGCACAATAAAAACTTCGGATTTTGTTAGTAAAGAAGAGAAGAATGGAAGTGGATAGTTAACTAACAGTCTTAGCTGTACCACTTAAAGTACTTAAAACAGTGCCTGTTACATACTTAGCTGTAAATTTGTGCCAGAAATAGGAGGTAGCCTCTATATTGAATTGAACACAGCCCTTGGAATCGAGAAGACTCCATCTCTAACTGGGGATGACATTATAAGCAACGTATTGAATTTACTGATGAGCCTCAGCATTCATGGTTATCAAATGTAGTCGTGCACATTGACCTTTTGGGATTTCTGGGAAAACAAAGTGAGACTGAGTATTTAAAGGGCCTGGCACATAGTAGATGTTTAGTAAATGTAAGTTCCCCCCTCTATCTTACCCCATTAAGGCTTAGACACTTCAGTGCAAAACAGGGATGAGAAGAATAATCCCCACCCTGACCTGGGAAGTGGTCAAAAACCTCCCAGAAAATAAAGCCACGCTTTGCCTCTCAGCTGCCTGCTCTCTGTCCACAAAGTGCTAAAGTCAGTAAAGCCAACCCTGTAATCAAACAATACCAGATACTTTAATTATAGTTTTTGCCATGATCTGAATCACTGTTTTCATGTGCATTGCTGTGAATTAATCTCATAACAGTGGTGTTAATTCCTTGATGCATAAAGAAGTGTTTTAGCTACTGAGATATTCCACAGAGAAGGGAATGGCATTCACATTTAATTAGCTCCTACTCTCTGCCAGGCACTGAGCTAAGTGCTTTATAAACCTTATCTCATTTTTTTTCATGGTAACTGTTTGATAGCTATTACCCACCCATTTTATAAGCTAAAGCATAGACTCAGAAATGTTAAGCAACATGGTCAATGGCACCATTTGTGCAAATACCAGAACTGAGATTAGAACCCATGTTTATCTGATTCCAAAGCTCATGCTTTTGTCATCATATCCTGCTATCTTGCTGCCTTCTCAGATCCCAGACTGGCCAGTCTTTACAATTGGACTATTGCGGATGGGCGCGGTGGCTCATGCCTGTAATCCCAGCATTTTGTGAGGCTGAGGAGGGTGGATCACCTGAGGTCAGGAGTTTGAGACCAGCCAGGCTGGGCAACATGGTGAAACTCTGTCTCTACTAAAATACAAAGTTAACCAGGTGTGGTGGCGCATGCCTGCAGTCTCAGCTACTCAGGAGACTGAGGCAGGAGAATCGCTTTAACCTGGAAGGCAGAGGTTGCAGTGAGCCAAGATCATGCTTCTGCACTCCAGCCTGGGCAACAACAGCATGAGATGCTGTCTCAAAAAAAAAAAAAAAAAAAAAAAAAAAAAGGAAATGGACTTGGGGGCTAGCTGGTAGAAGAAGGAAAAGAAGACTGGACTGCAATTTGGGTCAGTTCTTCTGAGTCCTGGTT